>QAOA01005839.1:706010-716843 GCA_003255065.1 Cercis canadensis
CATGTCATTTGGTATATTAGATCAACTTTTTTATTATTAACTTGTATAGAATGAGTAAAAATGATTAAACTAGATACACTATTTATAATTAATTATGGCTACAATACCAATTGCATAAAATGGGCATCGGTGCAAAGTGCACTTATCAGCCCTCCAATCATTCACTTGGCATAATCAATGGCTGTGGTAGTTTAATGGGAAACTTGGCCAATCAGTTTTTCCCATAATAACATAGAGGCCTAAATTTTTTGGTTAATTTACAGTTTGACCCTAATTTGTTTGGGCTAGTTCATTGGGCTAGGTCGAGAGAATCCGGCCCATATGACACTAGAGGAAGTGGGCAACCTCAAGTAATTAACATAAAGTTTTGTGGGTCAAAATATAATTGCAAGAAATGGTTAATAATCAATCATGTTATATGGAACGTACACATCGACAAATTTCAGCCTTTTATTACACTTTGTATCGATATCCATCTTATGTTATTGGTATTGTAGACTTGGCTTTAATTATGACCATTCATTTTATCTCCCTCATGATCTTACATGAAAAATACATTTTAAAATGTAAAAATAACTTAGATAAAAATGTCTAACCAGTTTATGAATATTGATTTTTTTAATCTGATGAATATTGATGTTTTAGTTATCTTTTGTTGACCAAATTGAGTGGTATTGAGTTTTTTTCTTAAGACTTGCATGTTATTTGTTTAAACTTGGAGTGGTAACCAAAAGTATAAAAAAAAAAATTGTTAAAAATAAATTTGTAAAATTTTATCTGCTCGTGTAAATTGATGTGATGAATACTTATTTTTACCTTTCATCACTGATCTATCACATAATAACTCTTTGAAATTATTATTTTATGAAATTATTTGAAATGTATTATGAAATTATTTGAAATGTATCAAGCTTGAAGTTATTTGGAAACTGGGTTTCCTTTATTTTTGGGAAGCAACATTTAAATTTGTTGGTTGTTATTAGATATCTGCTGAAATTGACGCACTCATTGTAATTGATGCTTATGTGTCACAAAAGGGGATGATTCATAGTGTTGATGTGAGAAATCCGGATCGCGCGGCTAGCAATTGTTATAATCGGCATGTGGACTATAGAGGTGTCCTAATGAGCTTTTATTTTTTCAGATAGATAGAGTTATTTTTTTTGTTTGATAATATAAAGGAATGGAGATTTGAACCTGGTACCTCAACAGTTTTAAAATATCTCTAAATTAGTTGTGTTGTGTGCCATCATGTTTGTAGATATAATGAAATGTATATATTTACATGTGTACAAATAACATTAATATTAGCTAAATCAAGACACATGGGTGCAAATAGCATTTTTTTCTCACCCTTACTTATTTGATTAGTTTTTAGTCAAACTAATTTTGAAAAAAATGTTCTTAAATTGGTTCTCAAGTNACTAGTTTTGAAAAAAAGATTCTTAAATTGGTTCTCAAGTAACCACTCAAATCTGCCTCCTATTTTTCTCTTAGATTATTTTTGGTTACATAAAGCCACGGAGACTCACACAACTACACCCTATTGAATTATCTTTTATATTTTTGTTTTGCCATCATATTTTAATTTCTCTTTGCCCAATTTTTTGGTCAAATATCTTGCCACTCTCCTTCATTTTGAATTTTTAATTTAAACTTAATTTATAACTATCATTCAAAAAATAATATATAACATTAGAGGTAGTTCATAAATAAATATTAGATAAATTATTATTTGGAACCAATTCAAGTTTATACCATTTTTTCAATCAATTTTTTACTTAAAAAAAAATCTAAAAACTCGATTTTCAATTTACCCAAAAACCCCTCCTAATTGTGTATGTCTAGAATAAATTTTAAGAAAAATTCCAGGGATTAAAAATCAGCATGTAATGTATGGTTTGGTGTACATAGACTCCAAACCTTCTTTCAACAAAATAAATCTCTTGAAATACGCGATGAAGAATATTCTTGCAGATCATATATATTTTTCAGACCTAAATAGGCTACATACCATCGGTCAACTAGGATAAGACTGTTGGGGTTGACGCAGGCCCACACTACCTCACCATACCCAACGAAGAAAATACAATAATGTTAACAACTATGACAATTGACCTAGAAGTCATTGAAGTTAACACTGTCATTGCATTAACCTTCATAGCCGCATTTTGACCTTATTGCAGGCAACTTCAAGCTCGAGTATCTTTCTGGTTGACAGGGCGTGGAAAATCGCAATTTGACCTAATTCTGGTGTATTTTAGACATTTTTTTTTTTTTGTCGCTGTGAATTGAAACCCCAAATTAGCCATGGAAGTTAGTCTCTCATCCGATTTCTTAGTTCGGTTTTTTGGGAATTTTTGCTACACTTAAGGCATTGAGAAGGATAGACTATACACACCTAGGGAGACAATTTTGTACCAGCTCCATGCCGCCCAAAGAAGATCAAAGATTAGAAAATTCAAATGAGATGGCTAGCACCAACTTTTCGGAAAGTCTTACCGACGATCTAATCCATCGTATATTGGATTTCCTCACCACCGTCGAGGAGACCAGCTTAGGCATCCCGTCGAAAAGACTGAGATCTTCATGGCTCTCGTTCCCTTCACTATATTATGATTTCGCTCTATTTTCAAGGGAACCAACATCCTCCAATCAACTAGCAGAATTTTTCGATTCCGAAGACAAATCTCTGCAACTACGTAGTCCATATATCAAACCCCAGTTGGAGAAATTAAGGTTTAGATATAATGGCTTACATCCCCAGTCACTCCAGAATGATTTTGAATCTATAGTGAAGAAGTTGTTAGAATTCGCAATGGAGAATAGTGCTAAAGAGCTAGAACTTGACATCAGCAGGCAGAGTTTACCTCTGTCCTACCGTGAGGGATCTGAGGCGTTCAGCATATTACTTAAGCCGGTGTTTTTCTTGCAATGTGTGACAATCCTGAAGCTGAAAGGGTTTGCTTTTCCGGAACCGAATTTGGATTTGACCTGCCCTTCGGTGGAAATATTTACTCTTGATACCTGTAATGGGCTAAAAAATATTAGGATTTCATCAGCATGTAGCAGACTTAGCAAGACTGAGATTAGACGTTTCTTCAAGTTAGAGACTGTACAAGTGGATGCTGAACATGTTGAATCGTTTTCGTATATCGGGACCGATGCTCTGGGATGTCAACTTGATATTTCTGCTTGTTCTGACTCATTGAAGGACTTGACACTGAAGTATGCTAATGTCTACGAGTTCCTTCAATAGATTCGTGAGTATGTGCAATTGAAATACTTGAATCTCAGTAACTGCAACCTGCCAACAACATTGAACATTGGTAGTTTCAGTCTTAGAACATTGAAATTGAACAATTGCAATGATATGGAGAAGCTAGTCGTTTCATCCGAGAATCTTGAGTCCAGGCTTTCGGATTTGAGTCTAACCTGCCCTTCATTGGAGTACCTCAGCATTTATACCTGCAGCGGATTGAAAACTATTCGGGTTTCATGTAAAAGATTAAAAAATATAGAACTTAGATATTGCGATGTGTTACAGAGTGTTCATGTGGAAGCTGAGAGTCTGGAATCCTTTTTGTATGTTGGGGTTGATGTTACTGAGAACTGTGAAGTTGATATTTTTGCTTGTCAGTGTTTGCAATACTTGACTTTGATAAATGCTAGGCTTTCCACAAATTTCTTTGAACAGCTCACCGGTCTTCTTCTTCTGAAGTTTCTCTATCTCAGTGATGGCTTCCTGCCAAAAAGATTAAACATTTGTAATTTAAGTCTTAAAACAGTCACAATGAGAAGTTGCTTTCAGCATGAGAGAGTAGTTCTTTCCGCGGAGAGTCTCGAGTCTTTTAAATATGAGGCAAGCTCATGGAGTGATGAGTCATGTGCATTTGATATCTCAGCATGTACTTCTCTCTCAAAGGTGGAACTGAAAGGAGCAGTGGTAACAGACAGGTGGGTTAAAACAAACATCTCAGCTTTAAGTTTTCTTAAAGTGCTAGTATTGAATGGTTGCAAGTTTTTGGAGAACATTGAATTCAAAAATGAGAAGCTTGTAAGATTGGAATTGGAAAATTGTGATAATCTAAAGGAGGCAGGTATTGATGCTCGAAACCTGCTTTATTTTTCATACTCTGGGTCTCCGAGCGATTTAACTCTCACAATTACATCAACTAAATGTGATGCAAAATTCTCATTGAAGAAGAGAATAAGTGACGAGTGGTTTGGAAACTTGAGCAAATTTCTTCCGTCCTTCAACCATTGCAAATCATTGACTCTTTTTTGTTCCTCAGCCAAGGTATTTCCTTTATGTCAGAATGTATTCTTATTCTTTTATAGTAGATTTCTTAATTTTGGTGTACTGAGAAATAACAATTCATATACATAACTTCTGATATGATGTTTTATTCCCCTTGACTAAGGATTTGATTTTTCCAAATGAGAATTTCTGGATCAAGCTATCTCCATTGCCTGATCTGAGACATCTGATAGTAGAATTGAAAGAGTTGCCCGAGACTCCAACTCTAGTTGAATTGGTGGAAAATCTCCTTTGGTTTGTCCCTAATCCAGAGGTGATGACTATTGTTTCTGGTACGAAGCAATACTCCTTGAAGGTAACATACATTTCTGTCAGTTATTGACTTATGGCATTTTAGTTTAATAAAACAAAACTATATGCAATGTGTTTTATTGTTTACTTTCTTTGCGTATGCAAAAATTCACTCTAAATAGAAAATATGGTATATGACTTTAGTACCTGTTAATAAGATTAATAAAAGTATGCTCCATGAACTATAGTTGAAACAAGTGCTTGATTTTTTTTATTAGAATTCTTAGTTTCATTTTTATCCATGTTACTAATTGATTAAAGGTTTGTTTGGGAGTTAAAATTTAAGGAAACTAAGGGATAACCTCAAATTCTAACATTCTTTTTTTGCCTTCACTTTTATGTTCTTCCAATTTTTTGGGGGTGGTGGTGGGGGTGGGGGGTGTTGGCTGTTATACTTTTATTTATTTTTTCAAAAACTATTTGGATAACATTATTAAATCTTATATTAAATATATTTACTTTATAAGTAAAAGATAAATTTGTAAAATTAGAAATTTTTATTCCTTTTTTTTTTTTTCCTTTTTTCATCTTTTGCTCATTTTAATCATCCATACAAAAGAGAGAAAAATCCCTTTCATTCTCTTCCTTTCTTTTTCGTCTCTTTCCTCTTGTATCATTCTCTTTCATTTTCCCTTAAACTCTCAAACAAACCCTAAGATTCTAATAAGCTGTTCTTAGATCCAAATTTGTACCAAAATAACGCGGCGCGGTTATAAGTTACTAGTTTACTAACTTTTCTCTCTCTCTCTCTCTCTGTATATATATATATATATATATATATATATATATATATGCACTCTGTAATGATAAACCTGGAGTATTGTTTTAGCTTGGTTTTTGGGTCTGGCAGAATTTTCAAAATGAGTTCATAAAAATTAGCTTGGTTCAGAGTGGTATGATTTGAAGGAGAGACATAGCCAAAAAAACATATATTTTTGTAGTCTTTCTTGTTCTAACAATAGTGGTGTTTTGTAATGTCTCATGCTCTTTATGCTTTTGCATTTACAGTTCCAATACTCCAACCAAATGGAAAGAAAGGAGGTTGAGTACTGCTGCCATATGCTTCCCATCAAATGTTGGCGACATCACGTTGGAAAGATTACTATGGACAACTTCGGACCAGAGGAGAAAAGACATTTTGGAACGTTATTTGCTGGCTATTTAGATTGAGTTCAAAGCATCTTAGTCAGAAATAATCAATATCTCTCAGAATTATTCAGCGATTGTGGTCATCATTTTTGTTTGGAAGTTATATGAACCACCCCTTAATGGATTTAATTTGTTTCTCTCATAGATATATGGTTGGAAGTTCACAAACATGTTCAGAAAATATATGATATTGGCAAAATTCTTATTGCATAAATATATTCTTAAAGTTCTAGAACTTTTTGATATGAAATCACAAAAAGCTTTAACAGTTCTGCTATATACATGTTCTGGAAAGGAATGGTAGGTTTGGCAAAGTTCCTATTGCATAAATGTGGTCCTAAAGTTACTGTAAATTTTTTACTATCAAATCTCAAAAGGCTTTAAAGTCTTGCTATATAATTGAAACTCCTTATGGAATGAGTTTACCCAATTGTACCTTTAATCAATGAGAAAAAGGGTGACTGATGAATGGAATGACATACACATTTCACTTGTAAAATAAGTGTATGATTTTGGACCAAAAAAGTTGGTGCTGCTGATGTAATGATCATGAAGGTGTAAGATTGCTGCTTCAGACGGTCTTCCATGGCAGACCAAGATTTCAGAAGGTGAGATTCAACCACATCAAAAACTTATGTATTTAGTAATCAGTCAAAATTTAAAAAATAGGTTCTTTTTTTTTTTTCAGATTTTAAGTCAAAACTAGTTTTCAACAAATCCTACTCAAAATTTATTCTCTTCTTATGTGATCAAACTTTAAGTCAAAGATATTGTTATATGATCTCTTCCAATATGAATTTTAAAAATGTTGAAGTTTAAATCTATATCCTTTACAAACTAACTTGGTTTTATAAGAACCAATTCAATTTTATACAGATTTATTAATCAAATTTTAATTCAAAAAGATCTAGAGTCATTTTTTATTTACTAAACTTCATGTGAAGATTAAAGTTATGAAAACCCAACGGCCCGCATGAGAATGTCATATGTATTTAGGTGGTACCATCATAGGTTTGAATCCTACCATCACTAAGCTAATTCTCTTGGGACAAGGTCACAAGGGAAATCACTTAGTGCTTGCTGACTTGAATGACCTGCATATGCCCTTGTTAGATATAGGCTTATAAGGGGGCTATAAGTTTGCAATATGGTTTTAGTTCAGTTTGCCCATGTGTGCAAGAATTTTTAATATTTTTTTATAATTTTTTTTATACAAAAACTTAGGAACTGACTACACTAGAATCAAGAGCAAGGCTCATGTGAAATGTTTTATTAATGGATTTCAATGACCTCAAACCCAAACAATTGAGCAATGAGAAGCTTGTAAGTGTGTTTTTCAGAAGTATTTATTTACTTTTAGACACAAAGTGTGTTTGAATAGAGAAACTTAATTTACTTAAAAAATACGTTTTAATTGAAAAAAAAAATTAAACTCTGTTGTATATTTGAAAGAGAGCTTCTCAAAACTTTAAAAACCTGGCTTCTGTTTTAAAAAGTGTATTTGTTTTTTAACAAAATACTTTACTATCTAAACATACCCCTAAGCTCTCATGTTTTTTTACCCTTTTCATTTACAGTTCCGATTCTTCAACGAAGTAGACACAGAGGAGGGTGCAAACTGCTGCCATATGCTTCCATTCAGGTGTTGGTTACATCATGCTGAAAAGATTGTGATAGAAAACTTTGAACCGGAGGACAAAAGAAGTCTGGAGAAGTTGTTTACTGGCCATAGTGCTTCTGAATTCTCTGAAAGAAAGAAGTAGATCGTAAAATTCTAAAATAATTTATTTTCTTGATTTTGTATTATTTAATATAAAGAATTATTTTGTATGCAAACCCAAACTCTACTACATTTTTTTTTCAGTATCGTTTTGCTGAATCTTTTTGAAATCTTCTCTCAGATCATATGGTGCGCCTGATCATAGGATTTTTAATTTTAAAGGTTTAAATGTACTGCGCGTCCCTATAGTTTAGAAGTCCCTATAGTTTAGAAGAATTTTGAATCAGGTCTCTATAATATTTTTCCCTCTTTTGGAGTCTTTATAATTTAATTTTTTTTTTAATTGAGTCTCTACCAATTACCTCGGGTTATAACTCCATCAGTTTAGTGTTGACATGGTAAATGGCTTCTTCATGTGACAATAGATGAAACTTATGTGACATCGAAGTGGCACACAAATTTTCACCAATCAAACGCACATGCAAGACATGTGGCTCGATTTTCCTCAAATTGATGGAAATTAGGTTGAACGACATATAGAACCCAATTTTTATATCATTTTGGTACCACATCAGCTTCTTTTATTGCTATATAGACAAGTCATTTGTCATGTGAGCATTAAACTGATAGTTATAATTGGGGGTAATGATAGAGACTCAATTAAAAAAAATTTAAACTATAAAGACCCCAAAAAAAGAAAAAAAAAATTATAGGGACCTTATTCAAAATTCGTCCAAACTATATGAACCTGCAATACATTTAAACTAATTTTAAAAGTAGTTAACATTAGACTTGAGAATAATTAGACAGTAATTGCTCTTTGAATGTAAACATGATTATCATGCTTTTTAAGTTTGTTATACACATATATTTATTGATTTGATTTCATTATTTGTATTTATAACCATAACAAGAATACATATATTATAAACGGTCTAGCAATCTTTCCAAAAAGATTAAGGTCTCAGGTTTAGATTCACATTCCCCACATCAAAATTTAACTCTTTCTAGCTAAAAAAATTATAAGTATTATTATCATAGATTGGGTACTAACTTTTAGGGATTTTAGTCTTTTCATATTTCAACCCTATCAAATTGTGTCATTATTATTTAAGATTGGATTATTATCCTATCTAGCATGGATGGAGTCAAGTTTTTTGCAAGCGGACTCATTTAAATCATTTTAGTAGTAAACACTTCATAAGAAGAATATTAATGGTTTTTTAAGTATTATCTAAGTTCGAACACAAAACCCACCAGTATTGAAGACGATCATAGTACCAATCAACTCCGATCTTAGTATCAATCGACCACAGGTCATTTGGTATATTAATCATAATCTTATTAGATCAACTTTTTCATGATTAACTTGTATAGAATGAGTAAAAATGACTATACTAGATAAACTATTTATAATTAATCATGACCATTCATTTTATCTCCCTTGTGATCTTACATGAAAAATACATTTTAAAATGTAAAAATAACTTAGATAAAAATGTTTAACTAGTTTATGAATATTGATTTTTTTTAATGTGATGAATATTGAGATTTTAGTTATCTTTTGTTGACCAAATGACATNATGAAAAATACATTTTTAAATGTAAAAATAACTTAGATAAAAATGTTTAACTAGTTCATGAATATTTATTTTTTTTAATGTGATGAATATTGAGGTTTTAGTTATCTTTTGTTGACCAAATAACACGTAATTGAGTAGTATTGAGTTTGTCCTCATGACTTACAGGTTCTTTATTTAAACTTAGAGTGGTAGCCAGAAGTACCAAAAAAAATTATTGTTGAAAATAAATTTGTAAAATTTTATCTGCTCACGTGATGTGATGAATACTTATGTTTTACCTTGCATCACCGCTCTATCAAATAATAACTCTTGAAATTATTATTTTATGAAATTATTTGAAATGTATCAAGTTTGAAGTTATTTGGAAATTTGGTGTCATAATGAGCTTTTATTTTTTAACATTTGGTAGATAGAGTTATATTTTTTATTTGACGATATAGAAGAATGAAGATTTGAACTTGGTACCTCAACGGTTTTAAAAGATCCCTAAACTAGTTGTGTTGTGTGTAGTTGTGTGCCATCATATATGCAGGTGTAATGAAATGTATATATTTACATGTGTACAAATAACATTATTAGCTAAATCAAGATACATGGGTGTAAATAGCATTTTTTTCACACCTTTACTTATTTGATTAGTTTTTAGTCAAACTAGTTTTGAAAAAAATGTTCTTAAAATTGGTTCTCAAGTAACCACTCAAATCTGCCTCCTATTTTATCTCCTGGATTATTTTTGGTTACATACTGGCGCGGAGACTCACACGACCACACCTATTGAATTATCTTCTAGATTTTTAAATTGCCATATAATGTTCTCTCATAATTTAATTTCTCTCCTCATTTGTCCAACTTTTTGGTCAAATATTTGGCCCCCTCCTTCATTTTGAATTTTTAATTTAAACTTTATAATTATCGTTCAAAAAATATCTAACATTATAGGTAGTTCATAAATAAATATTAGATAAATTATTATTTGGAACCAATTCAAGTTTATACCATTTTTTCAATCAATTTTTTACTTAAAAAAAATCTAAATTCGATTTTCAATTTACCAAAAACCCCTCCTAATTGTGTTTGTCTAGAATAAATTTTAAGAAAAAATCCAGGGATTAAATATCAGCATGTAATGTATGGTTTGGTGTACATAGACTCTAAACTTTCTTTCAACGAAATCTCTTGGGACATGGCGATGAGGAATATTCTTACAGATCATATATGTTTTTCGGACCTAAATAGCCTACATACCATCGGTCAAACCGGATAGGATTCTTAGGGTTGACGCAGGCCCACACCACCTAACCGTACCTAGCGAAGAAAATACATTAATGTTAACAATTAGGGGGGTTTTAATTTACTCCAGGCAAAAATATAGGGTTATACAACTTCATTTTAAGTGGCACCGTCACCACTATTTCTTGTGTTATGTGTCAAATCTAATGGTGGGTATTTATTTTTGGTTATCTGTTAAATTGGTTATTTCTCAACTTGTGTGACAGTATTAATGTGACCCACTAATTTAACTAAAATTGTGTTAGCACCCCACTTAAAAGAACAATATATGTTAAAACTTTTTTTTTAGTAATTAAATTATGTTAAAGTTGAAAATACACAAAGTATGATATTCCTCTCAATTTATATATTTTTCACAAACAAATTTATGAAATTTTTTTAAAAGAATTATATTCAAATTTATATATAAAGATTCACAATTTAAAATAAAATTTTAAGCATGATAAAATTTAAAAATATACATTAATAAATAGATTAAG
>QAOA01005839.1:718297-794192 GCA_003255065.1 Cercis canadensis
TTTTTTTAAATTTTTATTTATTAAGTTCAAATGAAATGGATTGCATGAAATTATCACTTCTCTATCTTAATTTGATACAATCATGTTCAATTGAAAAGAATTACATAAAATTAATTTGGGTTTTTTTTCAATTTGACACTAATCAAGTGTAATAAATTTGGTTTTTTTTTTAAAATTTTTTTTACTAATTAAGTTCAATTGAAATGTAATTATATGAAATTATATTTTTTGTTCTCTCCAATTAATACTAATCAAGTTTAAACAAGACTCAATTCAAGTGTATNTTAAAATAAGATTTTTTTTTTCACTTTCACAATAATTAGGTTCAAATGAAATGAAGTTAGATAACACTACATTATATCACTTTATTAGTGCAGTGTCATATTAATTTGGGTTTTAACTATCATTTAGGTTGACAATTAGAACATGACAATGATTTTTAGAACAAGATGGTTCTCATACATTATCTTTGGAGGTAAAGCTATTTTACAAGTAGAAGAAAAGTAACTAATAAGAATTTCTATTTTGCATCATGAAAAAATTATTGAAACTATTCCCATTAGTCATACATTTTTAGAGATTGAAGATTTTTTAATTCAACACTTAATATAGTTTAACTAAAACTAAGTGCATAAAATTGAATTAGAGAGTTTTCAAATTTATGAAATTGAGTTAGAACTTTTTTAGTTTTTTTTAATTATGAGGCTGATTTATAATAAGTGAAAATTTTGTTGTCAAAAACTATATTAAATATTCTGATGCCTATAGTAGATTGAGTAAATGTATGGGCCCCACTATTGACACACTTGTTACAACTTGAGTAGTCCACATAGGATGGGGTTGTTTAACCTCATTTTTGCATGGGGTCAGTTAAAGCCCCCTAACAATTATGACAATTGACCTAGAAGTCATCGAAGTTCACACTGTCATTGCATTAGCCTTCATAGCCGCATTTTGACCTTATTGCAGTCTACTTCAAGCTCGAGTATCTTTCTGGTCGATGGGGCATGAAAAATCACAATTTAACCTAATTTTGGTGGATATCAAGCTTTTTTTTTTTTCGTCGTGGTGAATTGAAACCCCAAATTAGCCATTGAGGTTAGTCTCTCATCCAATTTCTTAGTTCGGTTTTTCGGGAATTTTTGCTACACTTAGGGCATTGAGAAGGATAGACTATAAAAACCTAGGGAGACAATTTTGTACCAACTCCATGCCGCCTAAAAAAGATCAAAGATTAGAAAATTCAAATGAGGTGACTAGCACCAACTTTTTGGAAAGTCTTACTGACGATCTAATCCATCGTATAATGGATTTCCTCACCACCGTCGAGGAGACCAGCTTCGGCATCCTATCGAAAAGACTAAGATCTTCATGGCTCTCATTCCCTTCACTAGATTATGATTTCGCTCTATTTTCAAGGGAACCATCATCCTCCAATCAACTGGCAGAATTTTTCGATTTCGTAGACAAATCTCTGCAACTACGTAGTCCATATATCAAACCCCAGTTGGAGAAATTAAGGTTTAGATATAATGGCTTACATCCCCAGTCACTCCAGAATGATTTTGAATCTATAGTGAAGAAGTTGTTAGAATTCGCATTAGAGAATAGTGCTAAAGAGCTAGAACTTGACATCAGCAGGCAGAGTTTACCTCTCTCCTACCGTGTGGGATCTGAGGCGTTCAGCATAGTACTTAAGCCGGTGTTTTTCTTGCAATGTGTGACAATCCTGAAGCTGAAAGGGTTTGCTTTTCCGGAACCGAATTTGGATTTGACCTGCCCTTCGGTGGAAATATTTACTCTTGATACCTGTAATGGGCTAAAAAATATTAGGATTTCATCAGGATGTAGCAGACTTAGCAAGACTGAGATTAGACGTTGCTTCAAGTTAGAGAATGTACATGTGAATGCTGAACATGTTGAATCATTTTCGTATATCGGGACTGATGCTCTGGGATGTCAACTTGATATTTCTGCTTGTTCTGACTCATTGAAGGACTTGACACTGAAGTATGCTACTGTCTACGAGGTCCTTCAACAGATTGATGAGTATGTGGTACTGAAATACTTGAATCTCAGCAATTGCAACCTGCCAAATACATTGAACATTGGTAGTTTCAGTCTTAGAACATTGAAATTGAACAATTGCTATGATATGGAGAAGCTAGTCGTTTCATCCGAGAATCTCGAGTCATTTGCTTATCATAATTCTTGGAGTGTTACATGTGGCATTGATATCTCCGAATGTACTTCTCTCACAAACTTAGAACTGAATGGAGCTGACATAACAGCTGGGTGGCTCAGAGAAACCATTCCAGCCTTGACTTTGCTCGAGATGCTGGTATTGAATAGTTGCCTTTCGTTGGAGAAGATTGAATTCAAACATAACAAGCTTGCGAGATTGGTGTTGAAAAACTTTGACGCACTAAACAGGGCAGATATTGATGCTAGAAATCTCCTTCAGTTTTCATATTCTGGGCATCTAGAGCCTTTTCCTATTGTAATTACATCCAGCAAATGTAATGTCATCATTTCCTTGGAAAAGCGAACCTATATATCAGACCGGTGGTTCAGAAATTTGAGCAAATTTCTTATGTACTTTAATCATTGCCCATCGTTGACTCTTAGTTGCTCGTCTGCTGAGGTATTTTCTTTCTCCCTGTCAAAATCTATGACTATTCTCTTGTATTAGCTTTCTCTATTTATCTGAAAGGATTTATATTCTAACTTTTAAACTTCTAATCCCCTTGCTTGACTCAGAAGTTGATTTTTCCGAGGGAATATTTGTGGTTCAGTTCGTTTCCGTTGCCAGATATGAAGCATCTGATAGTAGAATTAGCAAAGCTGCCCGAGAGTGCAACACTAGCTGAATTGGTTGAAAGTGTGCTTTGGATTATCCCAAATCCAGAGACTGTGAGTATTGTTTCTGGTACCAAGCGTTACTTGTTGAAGGTAACATCCATATCAGTCAGTTACTTTCTTTGCTTACACAAGAACACTGACCACAAAATAAGATACATCACTTTTGTACTTGATTACCAGAATAATAAAAATATGCTCTTTCAATTGTGGTGAAACAAGGTTGACTAGTTTGAGAATCCATGATTTCCTCTTTGCCCATGTTACTAATTGACTAAGGGTAGCTTCTCTTAGACCCAAAAAGCTGTGAGTTGCTGATTAAGTTTTCGTGCTATGCATATGATTTGTACATATGTGCTCTAGAAGGATAAGTGTGCAATGTTGTTTTAGCTCAATTTCTTGATGCCTACTAGAATTATTTATATGAATTCATAAAAACTTGCTTGGTTTTAGACCTTATGATTTCATTGCAATGGTTTAAAATTTGAAGGAGATACGATTATGTTTATTTCACTTGTATCTTCATCTAGCTATTAATTTAATTATATCGTTAATGCTTTATGTTCTTTGTGGTTTTGTATTTACAGTTCCATTTCTCCAACCAAGTGAGCAGAAAGGAGAACGCAAATTGCTGCCCTACGCGTCCCTTCAAGTGTTGGCGACATCACGTTGGGAAGATTGAAATGGAAAACTTTGAACTGGAGGACAGAAAAAACTTGGAGAAGCTGCTGTTTGATGGCTATTTAGGATGAGTTCAAAGCAGCTTACTGCAAAGACCAATATCTTTCAGAATTATCAAGTGCTTGTGGGCACTAAATTTCTTAATTGCTAAAGTTATATGATTGAGTTTCAAAGAACCCCTTCATGGATTTAAGCTAATTACTTTGCTTCTATTTTCGTATGTGTATGTACCCGCATGTTATGTCTATGGATATATGGCTGGAAGTGGCCAAAAGCTTCTAAGTCTACTGCTATATAAATTGAAACTTATGAAACGAGTTTATCAAATTCATGTGGCAGCCTTTTAAAAATTGAAAAAAATTGTGCTGATGAATGGAAAGACATGCACAGTTTCAGAAAAAATTGGTGTTATAGCACCTCAACTTTGGGTTGAATTTTAATGTAGGGTCTAAACTTTAATTGTTACATTTTAGGACCCCCAACTATTTTATTTTATTAACTATCCCGCTTACTTAGCACAAGAAAATGCTTACTAGATTAATAAGTGACAAAGTGTCATTAATTAATTAAGATTTTCATTTTAGAGTACAAACATTAGTCCGAATTGAAACAGAAACTGACATTTCTGTTCCAGTAACAGTCCTCTTTTCACATGTAAATTTTTTTTTCTTTGATAAAAGAAGAATTTTATTGAGACAAATGAAGGAACAAGTACAAAGAAAATAAGGAATAGAAACCAAAAAAAATAAAAATAAAAAGGATAGCAGAGAAAACAAAAAATAATTTGAACAAATAAGCTTTCAAGTCCCAGGGAAATCCCCCTTCATGAGACCTTCGACTTTATATCACATTGTCAAACCGAACGGCTTGTAGCTAAATGGTATTGAAATCGTTCTCAAAGCTTTTAAGTTCCGTGTTCGAATTCAGAATCATAACTAAAATACCAAAACAAAACAAAATTCACATTGTCAACTGTTAAGTTCCCAATTTTCATAATTTTAATTATTCAGCAGTAATTACAACCTACTACGTTTTTATTTTAAAAACATAATTTTTTTTCTTATTTAAATCAAACTATTGATACATTATTTTTCATTCTTCATTATGTATAATATTCTCATTAGAAACTCCTATGTTTGGCCATAGCTGCTTCAAATTAAAAGAAACATCAACCAACAAAATGAAATCTTGTGTCATGAATATGTTTTTTTTTAAAAAAAAAAAAAAACTTGTTTGTGAGTGATCGACAAAGTACCTGAAAGGAAAAAGCTGTCAAATGTTTAAATTTTTAGCTTTAAAATTAATTTCTGCATTGTGGAAAAAAGCTTCATAGATAGATGTCGATTTATGAACAATTTAATGTAAAGAGAATACTATTAATATTCGGTTCTATTTATTATACGTAAGTATTATGTTTTTTTTTTTTAGTATATATTATGATATTTAATGTCAATAAATTATGTTAAAATAGAAACAATCTAGGAAATTTAAGTATAAGATCCAATTCCAATTGATAATCGGTCAATTAGTTTATATTATTTATCTTTAAATCCTAATTTTAGTATTAATAAAGTATTGATGTAACAATTAATTTATTTTTTTGGACAATTCGAAGGTACCTTGAAGGCGTAGTATGTCCCCATAGAAACTAGAAAAGATATAGCTTTGACCATAGAACACTATATGAGTTTAACAATATAACTAACTTTAACTATGTCACGTTACACACAAAGATTGGATAATAGACGCATTTATCATAGGCATTGGAGTCAACTAGGATGAGGTATAGTTCAAAATATTTCATCAAGATTAGTTGTTGATTTCTATTAGAATTCTTATTTGTTGTTAATTTCTATTAGAATTCTTATTAGTTCTCCCACTTGATTTCATTGTTTGGTTTTTGGGATCATTGCTACAATTGAGGCATTGAGAAGGATAGAGTACACAAAGCTAGACAGACAATTTTATACCTGTTGGTATTTTATTAAAAAGAAATATATTATATGTTTAATGCCCCAACGGTTATATGTGTTTTTAAAAGGCATTATTTTTAGGCTTAAAAGTCATTCGGTTATGCATTTGTTATTGCATTATAAATTACCTTAAAGGCAATTGGTTCAGCTAATGATATTGGCTTTAAAAGCCAAACGTTTCTCTTCCTTTAAAGTGGCCAACGTATGGCAGTTTTCTTTGAGTTTTTATTCTTTGTTTTAAAAGCTTATAATATTTATTTAATTGTGGCCAATAGCTAGAATTTGAAAAGGTGGTTCACTACACTATATATATATGTGTATGTGCTTCTACAATTGATATGAGATACATTTGTAAGTGCAACCTAATTGTAATGTGTGCATATTATTTGCTTATATTGTGTGAGTAAACACTTGGATAGAGAAGGGTGTTAGAGAGAGTCATTTCCTCCTATTTGTGTAGAATATTGGAGGATAAACAGTGTGGTTATCGAACTGTTGTATCTTGGAGGCAACGCGTCTAGAACTCGCTACACCTGATGAGTATACTAAAAATCACCTGTGAGAGGCGTGAATTGTCTTAAAGAAAGCGAGATACTCATGCTTCATCCTAGTGCCATATCTCTAATTTTCTCTAACTTATTGTTATTATTTGTATTTTCTTTTCTATCTTGTAGGCTTGGGAACAACAATACCAAGTCCATGCCGCCCCAAAAAATTGAAAGGTTAGAAAATTTAATAGACATGGCTAAAACCAATCCATATGTTGAAGATCTTACCAACGATCTAATCCATCATATATTGGGTTTTCTCACCACCGTCCACGCTACAAAATTCAGCACCTTATCGAGAAGACTAGGATCTTCATGGCTCTCGTTCCTTTCACTAGACTATGATTTTTATAAGTTTTCAAAGGAACCATCTCCTTTCAATCATTCAGAAGAATTTCTAGATTTGGTAGACAAATCTCTTCAAGTACGTTGTCAGCATATCAAAACCCACTTGCAGAAATTAAGGTTTATTATGATGGTTCAGAGGATGTTTTTAAAGCTATAGTTATAATGAAGAAGTTGTTAGAATTTGCATGAGAACAGTGTCAAAGAGCTAGAACTTGTCATGGATATTGACGGATCCTTGGAGTTCAGATCCACACTTATGCGGGTGTTTTCTTCTGAATCATTGACAATCTCCTGAAACTGAAAGAGCTTGAATTTGAGGAACCAATAAATTTGGATTTGACCTGCTCTTCATTGGAATTATTCAGCATTGGTTCTTGGTATGGGTTGAAAAATATTAGGATTTCATCATCATGTGGCTGACTCAAAAAGATTGAGATTAGTTATTGCTGTTGTTTAGAAAATATCCATGTGGATGCTGAAAATGTTGAATCGTTTTCATATATTGGGAATAAATTTGCTACGGAATGCAAAATTGATATCTATACTTGTTATAAGTCAATGAAGGATTTGATTTTGTGAGGCTCGCTAATGTTTCCAATTAGTTCCTTCAACAGGTTACTAGGTTTCCTCTAACCTACCTATATCTTAGTGATTGAAAGCTGCTCACAACATTGAAATTTGACGATGCTTGATTTAAGCTGAAGGTCGAAAGGTAGAGAATGCCGGTTGGGAGTGTGAACTGCACAGTAACAAGTGAGCTAAAGGTCGGGTATTGATACTCGAACTCCGAAGCTTAAGTTGGTATAGTCTGAGTTATAGAGTGTGATAAATGTTAAGGAAAGCAAAAAGTCTGTATACTTACTACTGAGGGCTATTTATAGATGGGGGTAAGAGATATGATGAACATATATAAGATTCTGATGATGATGGTCTTTGGCTAAGTGAGCCTAAGTGCAATGGGCCGAGAATTTGGTATCTACATAATTGAACAAGTGCAAAGATCTTCAGAGGCTAGTCCTTTCAACCAAGAATCTTGTGTCTTTAACTTATCAAAATTATCTGCATCAACCATGTGAAATTGATATCTCAGAATGTACTTCTCTCACAAACTTAGAACTGAATGGAGCTGAAATAACAGATGGGTGGGTTCGAGATACCATTTCATCCTTGAGTTCGCTTGAGACGCTGGTATTGAATAGCTGCGATTTGTTGGAGAAGATTGTATTCACAAATGACAAGCTTGCAAGATTGGCGTTTGAAAATTGTGGAAAACTAATGGGGGCAGAGATTAATGCTCGAAAACTACTTCAGTTTTCCTATTCTAGACATTTAGAGGCTTTTCCTATAATAATAACATCAAGCAAATGTAATGCCAACATCTCCTTGGACCGAAAGCCAACCGATAAATCAGACCTGTGGTTTGGAAATTTGAGCAAATTTCTTAAGTTCTTTGATCACTGCCAATTGTTGACTCTTAGTTGTACCTCAGCACAGGTATTTTCTTTCTCTTTGTCAAAATCTACTTCTATTTTCTTATCAGTGGTTGTTAAGTTACCCAAGAGACAGAGCTACTCCACTGGTTTTGACAAAATCTATGTCTTAAAATTAGTGTTTTTGCTAATATATTGAAAAATTGAGTCACTCTGTGTCGATCAAATTTTAAAACAGTTATCAGAAGTTAAGTTTAATTGTTTTAAAGAAAATTACTAATCTTAGTTCTTTTTATTTCTACACTTTTTGGTACTAATCTATTTATGCATTTTAGTTAAGGGTGACTCGTTTTTTTAAAAATCTTTGCAACGATACTAATTTTAAAACGTGAGTCCCACTTGAACCACCCGAACCCCTTAATAGGGGCGGTGGATTAACGCTACCCCTTTTGAAGGGGAGGTAGCTTAGCAATCACCTTTCTTATATTAGCTTTCTTTATTCCACTTGTCACAGGATTTGATTTATTCGAAGGGATATTTGTGGTTGCACATCTCTCCATTGCCAGGTTTGAGGAATCTCATAGTAGAATTGGCAAAGCTGTCTGAGAGTGCAACACTAACGGAATTGGTGGAAAGTGTGCTTTGGATTGTCCCAAATGCAGAGCCTGTGACTATTATTTCTGGTACCAAGCGTTACTTGTTGATGTTAACATTCATATCAATCAGTTACTTTCTTCGCTTACACAAGAACAATGACCACACTATAAGATACATGACTTTTAGTCACTTTTCATGCTAAGCATATGATTTGTACATAAGTAATGCTATTTAGCCAAATAAAATTTGTCAGAATTTTGACAAATTTCAAGTGTGATTGTTGAATGAAACAAATTTCATGTTCTTTGTGCTTCTATATTTACAGTTCCAGTTCTCAAACCAAGTTTACGCAAAGCTGGAGGATGTAAATTGCTGCCTTTGGCGTTCCTTAAAGTGTTGGCGACATCATGTTTGGAAGATTGAAAAGGAAAACTTCGAACTGGAGGACACAAAAAACTTGGAGAAGCTGCTGGTTGATGGCTATTTAGGATGAGTTCAAAGCAGCTTTCAATAAAGACCAATATCTTTTAGAATTATTCAGTGGTTTTTTTTTTCTTTTTTTCTTTCTTTTTTGTAGAGCTAAATTTTCTAGAATTACTTCTGTGTTTATGGATATATGATTTTTTTTTTCCATGATTTATGGATATATGGTTTTTTTTGGGGTACTATTTATGGATATATGGTTAGACGTCCACAATCATGTTAAAAAAAATGATGTGGTAGGTCCAGAAAAGTTCCTATTGCTTACCTAATAATATTGACAATAATATGAAAGCAGTTTAAAATATTCAATTGACAACAATATTGACTCAATTCCCAGTTAAGCATTGGAAAATGGGCATTACAGAAGGGGACAAAAAAGAAAAGAAACAAGTAATGATCAAAGGAGGTTAAAATAAACTCTATGACCAGAAATTGATTACAAAATGCATGAACACTATCAAACCTATGAGTTAATCCAACATACTCTGATCTGAGTGTCCTAGCTATCTGACAACAACTTCCAACAATAACTAAAATCACTTCAGATCATTGAATATTGGGCATCACCAGTATTGTTCATTTCTCTAATTATTTTTTCTCATTTCATGGGATCACCTTTATGCTGCGGAGGTTGAACAGAAGTTGGTGAAAAAGGATCATAAATCTGATCTGCAGGATGTACTGGCTTACCAGAAGCCATGGGGTGATTGTTGCCAAACTTCTGATTTGGAGGTAAGGTGATATCTGGCAACAATTTATGAGAAGGATAATTTTGTCGAATGTGTATGCTTCCAGCCCTTGGGAACTGAGGAGAAGGCAAATTGGGCATTTGTGGGGCAGGCATGAAGTTCCTCACACCCATTTGTGGGACTGGAGATCTAGGTGCAGGTTGACCAGTATATGGAAATCCAGTGTGTCTGGGTGGAATGGAGATGGCACTTGGGCTACCCCCAAAGGGAAAAGAAGATGCACGAGCTTGAGTTTGATCAACCGGGTTGGGTACCTGTTGCCTTGGAAAGATTTGATTGACAGGTCGTTCAGGCACAGCAAACCGAAGTGATGGTGGCCGAGGACCAGAGAGTTGCTGTTGTATACCACCCTGTGTAGCAGCTTGACTGTTTGGTCTGGAAACCCCTTGAAAGTTTGTATTTGGCTGCTGCGGTTGAAAAGTAAAATTTCCCGAACCTGATGCTGTCAAGATTGGTGGTCTTACAGGGGTGTGATAAGGCGTGACTCCAGAAGCAGAATTAGGTATTCCTGATTGCTGAGATAGTGGAAGTGAAGTGGATAATCCTGGTGAAGGAAATGAACTGGATCCTGACAAATTATGTACAGATGAATTAGTGGTAGTTGCTGGTATTGGTTGCGTAAGTCCAGGGGTAATCCCTGCTTGATGTGGAGGAAATGGCGTTAGAGATATATTTGATGGTGGTGGCTTAAATGCCATATCTGGTTGTGGATGTAGAGAAACAGGTCTCGGAGGTGGAGTCACTGGCGGAGCCATCAGCCCCATATTGCTGACACCAAAAGATATTGTGCCTCCAACAGGTGCTCCTCCCTGTCCAGAAGAGACCCCAAGAGGGGTCAACGGTCGGTCATGTATTGGAGATGGTGAAATACCCGAGATAGGTTGTGGCATTGAAGGCATTTGTGTCCGGAGTTGTCCAATTGGTGCTGGTTGGCTTACAGTGATTGGAAATGGAAGAGAAGCAGTTGTTTCAGCAGATGAAGCTTGTACAGATCCAATAGAAGAATTTCTTGGTGGCCCAATGTGACCCAAAGGACTTGCCTGGGTCATATGTGAATGCTGCAAAATTTGTCTTGGTGGCTGTGCTTGTGGGGAAACAACAGGTCGATTTGGGATAATTGAGTTAAATCCAACAACAGATGCAGGTTGAGCACCAAAAGTTAAAGCCATGTTTGAAGTGTTCATTGTTGGTTGTGGAAAATGGAGAGGTCTAGTGAGACCTGAAGGATTTGGATGGGCAATATTGCCAGAAGAAGCAAATACTGGAGTATGAGATGGAACTGTTGAAAACCATGGACCAGAGTATTGAAATTGGTGTCCGGGCATTTGTGTAGCTCCAGCTACTGGCTGCATGATAGCCTGGTTTTGTGTAGCCACCGAAATTGTATTAGAAGAAGTCCCAACCTGGTTTTGACTGAGAACATTAACATTGTCCCCAGATACCGATATATAGGGTGTGGAAGCAGCGGCTAGATTCCCCTGAATAGAAGACAGCAATCATTATAAGATCAAAAATAACATAAGGAATAATGTCAAATGAAATAGGAAAAAAAAAGGTGAAGAAACAACTTAAGCATAAGAACATAACTGAGTCAACCATGAATAGTAAAGCTTGTCACTGTTCATAAAATGATGAAACTCACAGTTACAGAGGTGAGTAGCAGTTCAATAATGGACACTGCTGCATCTACTTTTTCAAAACTATCAGCTGATACAAGAACATGCATGTCTTCATAAGTGCACTGGACGTTATTGCTGGGTTTAATGTCACCCTGAAAATAAACATTTAAAAGCATAGTTATTTATGGCACACTTCGTATGAGGCATGCAAAATTAAACCACAATGCACATAATATTGAGTATACTAAATATGATTCAAAATAAAAATCATATGCAAAAACTGTATATTTAGAAGAAAAAAAATTCTTTAAGATAAAACTAATGCAATTAAAATACAAATGAAAAAATCTGTTACTATTCAGCCACAAATACTGGATAATATCCATCAACTATTCTGACTAATTGTGTTTCAATGATTCAAACATGATTTTGCACTGAAATATTCAACTATGCTAACTAATGAGACACAACGTATTCCAATATATAATACGCACTCAATAGGCAAAACAATCTTTTTGTGTGTGAACTCTTTTGTTTTGGTTTTTTTTTTTTTTTTTGTTGGGAGGGGTGGGGAGGGGGAGGCATAGTTTGCTTTGAAAACAGTGGACTTAGAGTACTACCAACACCAGCCAGCCATCTGCCACCAACCAGAGCATCTGCAGGTAATGGCAGCCACTGGGCAGGGGGAAGACAGTGCTGGCCAGCCTTCTCATGCAAAGAAAAGAAAAGAGAAAATCTCGCAGGTGCATGTCATCAGCGGAATGTATGTCAAATAGTCAAAATGTCCCAACATCTTAGGGCAAGCTGAGTTATGACCAAGCCCTAAACATCAAGGGTTTTCATTTGGCCCTGGATTCAAAATTGCATTTGTTGCATGTGCAATACACCATTGAAAATGGCATGGCATTATTAACTATGGTCAAATGAATGGAAAACAGAAAGTAAATGCATACAAGACTAGTTCTTTCCCTTCAAAACAAAGACAAAAGATATTTCAAAATGAAATTAGAAGGTTAAAGAGAAGAAACTGATTCATGATGAATAGTGTTTAAAAACTGCTTGAAATTTATTAACAAGTTTACCTTCTCTCCTGTGTCTGTTTTGGTTCCTTGAACTTGTATCTTGGCTCCAGTTTCCTGAAATGCACATAACAAATTTAGTTTAGCTATCTCAATCAGCAGATAGAGCATGCTGACTGCAGACCACCAAGAGTCCAAGATTAGCTATCAACAGAAGCTAGCATGAGTGACTAGACACCGGGTTGTTACCTTTTCTAGTCGCTTCTGATTATCACCTTCAGGCCCATATATTAGGCCAATAAAATTGTAACCAGGATATTCTTTGACCTGTAAAGATAATATTGCACATGGCATCATCAATAACTCGAGGCTTTATAGTATTCCAGGACTTCAGATTTAGGTAAAATGAAGATATTTTATTTTCGACAGATCATTTAATATTAAATTAGAACTCCAAAGGGATGCAGAAGTTTATAAACTTTTGTTTCTGTCAATAGAATTCTGCACTTAGGGGGGGGGGGGACACGGGAGAAATTCTGGAAATGAGCTAACTGTTTTAAGTCGGTTAATTAACACTCTTTGCATGCTTATGTCAAATACTGTGCAATTAGTACAAGTCAAATCCAACTCATTAACTATCCCAGTGACAGCTGGAAAACCAATTGATGCTAATCTATTTTCTAAAAAATTTATTCGCACCTAATCTATACTATTAATAAAGAGAACTCCCTCACAATTTTCCATCTTCTCCTTTTAGCCAAAAATTCCAATAAAATACCCATATGTATGAAAATGTCGGTTGAATAAATTAATAACAATCGTAAGTATGAAGTTATAAATGTAATCAAAAAATTGAAAAAATTATACAATATAACTACACCCTACTTTCTCTCTCCCACTTTCTTATTTTTCTCATTCTTAACTCGACTATTCTATTAACCACTCATTATTTTTTTTAAGTTTTAAATCATTTTTTTTCTTGCACACATGTCTAGTTTGTGCCTCACTTCTAGTAACACTTAAAATAATAGAATAAAGCCCACGAAACCAGAGCCTCACCCTTAATGATGATATGAATTTTGCAATTCACAAAAATACAGAAAATATCATTATTCATCAATTACATGAAAGAAAATTCTTGAAAGCATATTAGGTGCATAAAAAATGGTAATAAACTCTAAATCCAGAAAATGCTTCTTAATTTTCCATCATAAGTATAACAACATTATCTAAATAGCAAGGATTAGGAGTGAGAGAATTTTGGAATCAATACTTACAGGCAGAGGAACGCTGGCCTCTTTCAACAAAGGTTTAAAACCAGGTGGAGGCTTGTAACTTGGATCTAATTTTAGTATTTCGCCTGAATATCATTTAACATTATAACGGAATGAGCAATATATAAGAGTTAACGTGGAGGATAGAAAAGAGGAAAGATACACTTCAAAGGAAAACAAACCTATTGCTTCCCGCTTTTCAAGTTCGAGACTTTCCGACTTCTTAAATCCACAAAATAAACATCAGTAATCTATCTAAGAAGTAAACAGAGAGCAACTAAAAAATACGAGTAATGAAGAAACTAGTGTCAATAGCTGTTAACCTCGATGTCAATTTGAGGATTGGAGCAGCTTGGATCTGAATTTTCATCCACTAATGGTAAGTCTTGAGTGTTTCCAGTGCTCAATTTTCCTGATTTCAACTGCTGTGTAATTTGATCCACTCTAATCTACAAAAAGTGTACACCAAATGAGACAGCAGTATCACTTATTGACCCCTTGAGAAAAGAACATCTATGAAAATTAGTCACACAAATGCTCATAAGTTAGCACCCAATTTATAAGGTAATTTTAACAGATTCCAGCTAAGCATTGACACATTCCATCATCAAAATGTGGCAATGGATGCTTCTTAATTAATATTAATCCCTTGCTTCATATTTAAATAAAACATTTACCATATATTTCACAACATGCAAACTAACTGAAAACAGACGAGGAAGATAGATAGTAACACTTTACTGTTTAAATCAAAACTAAATGATGATAAAAACAAAGCCTTATAATGGAATATCTTCAAGGAAATGATTATAGAATGGAAATAAGAAACAACAGAATATATATTACACTAGAAGGGATGATAATGGAATATTATTTGGAAGGTTTCCAAGAACACCTGTAAAGCTAAAGCTCTTCCCCTTCTGACAGCTGCATCCTGCGACAGATCAGGTCCCCATTTTGTTTTCCTCTGCATTTGCTTGGAGTTGCTTTCAGTAGTAGCTCCACCAACCCCATCTTTTTTAGCCCCTCGAAAGATGGGAACCAATGAACCTGATAATTTGTTTTTAGGGATAACAAATCCAGACTTGGTGGCAAAGATAGAGAGCTTTTGGCCACTATTAGATGCTGGTGATGTCGCGACCCCAGATATCTTGTTGCTCTGAGGCTCAACAGCAGATGTTGAATCAGTCTTTGCGCTCATTCTGTTCTCCAAGCACTTTGCAGAGAGGATGCAAACATCCAAAAGATCAGTGGAAAAACCAAAACCTATCTGCACACAATTCCATTTTATTTGTGATTTAGATTGATGGAAAAAACTAATCCCTAAACACAAATTGTATATCTGCAAATGATTCCAAATGAAGGACTTGACCTTGGAGGAAACTTTAGACTTCCAAAGGGGTTTATTTAGGAAGACTTTAGTTTATTTGAGGGATGAGTATGAAATTAGAATCAGGACTTAAAAGAGTACACACCAAAGGAATCAAGAGTCCAAATACTCTTTTCTGAGTTGGAAGACAAATGAATAGAATCAAGCAAGAGCAAAAACGATATCATCTTACAAGATTCCCTATCATTGAGATTAAAAAGAAAAATGGAAATTTTCAAGAGGCAGTGAAAAGAAAATAAGATAGGTGAGAAGAAAGGCCTCTAAAAAGAGAACATTGCCCCTGAAGAGAAAAAAGACACAAGTAACTTGTTTCAACTTTTTGGACATACAACTAACCCAGATGGTCCCTTTTATTTCCTCCCACATCAGACAAAATAAAGTCTCTCGTAAGTTAATCAATCTTCTTAGCAACCTCAACAGGGATCTGAAAAATTGAAAGATAATAAAGAGAGCTGCAGCAAAAGCAAGCCTAGACCTAGATAAGTGTCATACAACTGCCTTGAGGAAAGAATACAGCTTTCCAATTGTCCACAGGGTAGAAATTATTTTGAACCACAGGGTCATGGAAAGAAGCAACCTGAGGGTTACCACATAAGGGAACTCCCAAATAGGTCAGAGACCAATTTACCCACACTCGCTGGAGTATAAGGGTATCAGGGTGATAGTTTTATGAATAGAAACTAGCTGAAAGATTGAGTTCTATTATTGGCATCTATGGTTCGAACAGAATGATTGAATTTCCAGAAAAAAAATAGACATTGATAGTTTCAATGGCCTCTCTTTGGTATTCAGGACATGGTTTCTTTCAAGGAGTTTTCTTCGTAGACATGCAGAGGGATTGGGGAGCTTAATGCCTTTGTATTTGTCATCCCTTTTTTTTTATTGTTCTGGAAGAAGGATTTCTTATCCTCAATTAGTTTGTACTCCTTTCAATATAATAATAGGGCTTCTTCAATCTAACAAGATTAACACCATCATACTCTATATGAAGAGATAAATTACGTAAACCACCAAGAACTGAAGGACTTTACAACTTTGGAAATATACGTTAATAATAAGGAGGGCATGGCTTGGAAGAGAATTAACTCAATGTCCAAAGTAAGTTCTTTGATGTGTAACGAAGGCATAAACCACTTATGAATCCAGATTCCATGACAATTGTCCTTCTCAACGTCTGTGTGATTGATAAGCAATACAAGCGTATGTAAAAGAATAAAAGGGGTCATATTTAATGGATTTCTAATTATCAAATAAAAATAAATTAATAATGAAGTTTAAAGCAGCTCAAATCCAATCCAAAAGGCATCTCAAATCCAAGAAAAAGATGAAGAGAAAAGAAAAGGTAAGTACAACCACAGAAATAACAAGGTCCAACTGTGCCAAAATACTCTTTAGTTCTTCCAGAAAACCACTCAAAGTTTTCAACGATACAATGACCTCTATAAGCCATCCATGCAAAACTCAGAACTGCCCTCCAAAACACCAAACTGTATACTAATTCAATTCTCCAACAAGTTAAGCCATCAAATACGTATCATGACATCATACAGGAGAGGCAGAAAAGAGAAAAACCCAACTCCACAAGCTTCTAGTAACACACTACTGAAGTTAAAGAGCCAATGTCCATCAGGTGGCATCAACTAACAATAAAAAATCTAACTATTCCTCATGCCATCAAAAGATAACATACAAAAGTTATTTGTATTAAAAAAATAATGAAAAGAAAAATAAAAAATAGCAAAGTCTACCTTTTTGTAAGACTCGATGATGCGAAATAAGCCAAGGTAATCAATTGGCCCCATAAATACAACTTCAAATAGAAGCTCCTAATTGTGAAGTTCACATTCTTATTCAATCTCCAGAAGATAATATTGCTCTCCATCCCCAATACTATGAACGTTATATAAAAGATGAAAGAAGACATCCTTAAAATCAACCACCTAGCTCGCAATGGACAAACGAACAGGATGTTCCAATGACAAGCTTTCTCCTTGATCATTCCATACAACAAGCCATATTAGGCTGTTTGCCTTTAGCAAGCAGACTAAGATCAGAGAACAAGACTTCCAATAAAAAAGTTTCTGCCAAGGTTACCAAGATTGAGATTTTAATGGGTTTTGTTGAGGATCCACAAAATTAAATCATAATACAATAGCACTTTCAATGTGCTAATACAAAATCATACAGGGAGTTCTTAAATTAGTATAAATTACAAATATTAAACAATAATTTAAAAAAAAAAAAAAAAAAAAAAAAAAAAAAAAAAAAAAAAAAAAAAAAAAAAAAAGAACAAAGTTTTAAAGCTAGTGATGCTTGATATGAATTCAACTTCACACAAGTGAAAATAAGTTCACAGTATCTAAAAAGAAAAAGGTTGCAATAGAGCAAAGGAAAAATCATGAACCAGAGGAAAATGACAAAAATAACATTGAGAACACACCAGGGCAGAACAGAGCCTGTAAAATTAACTAATAGAAAATAAAAATCAAATCAAATGCCGAGTACTAAAATAACATATAATTGTATAAATTGAATAGCAGTTCAGAGATAAATAATTGAGCAAAACCAGAAGAATAACAATAGGAATTGAAAAACAAGGTAAACTAGTAACTACTGGTGATAAAAAGAAGCAATCAGAACTGATTCTGAAAGAGAATAAAAAGAAAGTTAAGAAATTTTTAAGAACTAAGAGAGAACCAACCTGTTTAAGCAGAAAAGAGAGGAGAGGTGGACCCCGGTAGTGGCGGAAGTGACTTCTCTGGTGGCGTCACCGTCTCAGTCTCCGTCGATCGTCGATATATTGCTGTCTGATTGCACACAAAGATAGTTTTGTGATGTTTTCTTCCTGCTCAGTATGCGTGCGATGAAAAGAAGAAAAATAAACGGTAAAGAGAAAACGAAAATGAAAAATGGAATAGGTTCTGGAAGGAAACCTAAAAATATTGCAAACGAAAAGTTTATGTGAATTTAGAATGGTAATTTTGGTGAATGCAATAAAACTCAAATGTTGCTATGTAAAAAGTGTAAAAAGAATAGGGTAGGCACCAATAATTCAGTGGTGAGGAGTTGTTTTTTTCTTCTTCTTCTTTTTTCACTAGGGATAGGAGTGCCAGCATTTTATATTAGAGGGATTCAAAGGAGAGTAAAAAGGTAAAAGATAGCCTTAAAACTAAAAGTGACTCAAATGAACCAAGTCTCGTCCTCCAAAAGTGAACAGTTTAAGTTGTTTACACTTTTAAAATGTCATAGATTCAAANGGAGAGGTGGACCCCGGTAGTGGCGGAAGTGACTTCTCTGGTGGCGTCACCGTCTCAGTCTCCGTCGATCGTCGATATATTGCTGTCTGATTGCACACAAAGATAGTTTTGTGATGTTTTCTTCCTGCTCAGTATGCGTGCGATGAAAAGAAGAAAAATAAACGGTAAAGAGAAAACGAAAATGAAAAATGGAATAGATTCTGGAAGGAAACCTAAAAATATTGCAAACGAAAAGTTTATGTGAATTTAGAATGGTAATTTTGGTGAATGCAATAAAACTCAAACGTTGCTATGTAAAAAGTGTAAAAAGAATAGGGTAGGCACCAATAATTCAGTGGTGAGGAGTTGTTTTTTTCTTCTTCTTTTTTTTCACTAGGGATAGGAGTGCCAGCATTTTATATTAGAGGGATTCAAAGGAGAGTAAAAAGGTAAAAGATAGTCTTAAAACTAAAAGTGACTCAAATGAACCAAGTCTCGTCCTCCAAAAGTGAACAGTTTAAGTTGTTTACACTTTTAAAATGTCATAGGTTCAAACATTTTTAGTTTTTATCAGGGTCCTCTAACCAAAAAAAAGAGTTAAATTACTATTTTAGTTTTTGAAAAATATTTGACTTTTCAATTTTTTTACCTTACAATTTTTTTTTAGAGAATTGCTATTTTTACATCCACTATTATTAATGTCACACTTGATTTATTAAAAAATTATTATATAGACAAAATTATCTCTACTCTAATAAACAATGATATCATTTATTTACATAATCTTACCTTATACCTTATTCAATATGTAAAACTTTCCATTAAATGAAAGTAATTTAATTTATATCATATATAGACATTAAATAAAATGTGATATTAACCAAATAAGACATGATAATAACAGCTCCTTTTTTTATTGGTTTCTTAGAAAGATTTTAATGTTTTAATTGGGTTCAAAGATTGATGATTCCATTAAATTATTAACAATAGATGTTAATATATCAAATGTCAAGTTGTCACTTGCCACATCATGCCATGTGGCAATAATTTCAAAGAATCTTTGGACCCAAGGGAAAAAAGTTCCAAGACAATCCTAAAAGTTGAATATTCTATAAATGTAATAAATTATAGAGAGAATTATTTTAAAGTTCTAAAATTTAGAGTAAAAGATATAGTATAAAAAGGATAAATTTTTTAAGTAGGTGCATGTCACACTATAAAAAATTATTAAAATACTTATCAATGATATGTTGTTATTATGTTTATATATGTGGTTATCAAGTTTTTATTTTTTATTTTGGTCAATAAAAGTTTAGGGTGAAAGAAAACTATTGCATTCTAAGACTTACATATCACTTACTAAGAGGAGACTGCTAGCAACGAGAATTGAACCTAAACCTTACAAACGAATTGTTTCGATACTTACTAGCAGAACCAACTTTTGTTAGCACAAGTTACCATGTTCAAATATAAATAGAATAATCATATATATAAACATAATAATTATATAACATCAAGAGGTTTGGTCATTTTAAACGATGTAGTAGATACATCATGCTTTTGCACCTTTTGATTTTTTATTTTTTTTTTAGGTTCAGGGAACCTTAAAAATGGGGAATAAACTCTAAATTATAACATTATTGCACTCTGCCCTCCAATTGGGTATACTTGAGTGATTATTCAATATACCTTAGTCTTGATGTACTACATAGGAATACCAATGTGGTCTACCAAACAAATAAAACACATGCAGTTTCCATTTACCATTTTGATTACATATGCTCCATTGATAAAACGAATGTTGACATAGATATCCACTACTTAACTTGCAAAATCAGTAAATAGAACACATTAGACTTTATTTGGTTTGATTAGTATACAAATTGGGTTTAAGACAAATGTAACTTTAGTTGAATATATGTATTTCACAAAGGACTCTGGTCACTTTTACAATTTACTTCTAAAGCAGACAAAACTTGAGATTTGTATCCCCTTCTATTGTATTGCGCAAATGTTTACTTATCATGACCTCATTAACCACGTAATAAAAGAAATATAGTTGATGTAGTTCTCACAACTCTCAGCAAATACCTCCAATGCGAGGCTCAACCATATAGAAACAATCAATAATGTCTTCAAATATTCCTAGTTGTTTCACTGTTAATCAGCATAAATTACATGTATAAGGCTAAGATTAACCAAACTATGAGAAGATTAGTGCAATAACATTTTGGCATTCAACAGCAACAATGATGCAAGGCTAAGAACCATATCTCATCGCTCTACTTCTGAGCAACTCTTTCACTCACACACATTATTTCTAGGCAGTTCCTTCTAGACTCTCAGCACTTGAAGGGGATTTTGAAATATCACAAAGAAATCATCGTCTAGTTGGAAGTCAATCTGGTAAAACCAAATACTTATGCATAAATTCATTAAATTAAAGTTTAAGAAATCTAAAATTGAGATTTAACAGAGTCAAACTAAAATCTTAAACTCAAGATTAGCATGTTAAGAAATAAAGGAGTCTTGCCAGAGTTGCTCATGAATAGTATACTAAACAATACACAAGTTATATATATGCACATATGCAAATAAAATTATAATCTGCAGATCCAAGACCTTGAATAAATCATGGCATCTGTTAGTACATGCCGTACATGCCTAACCCAGACTCTATCTTTCCAGTTATCACAACTAACATTTTGTTGCCTAAAGTTTAAAATTAACAATTTCTAACAGATAGAAATTACAGAAGGAACGTGAACTCAAACTTCCAATAAGCACCATACTCATTCGAGAAGTTTTTTTTTTATAAAGAAATTGTGGTCAAAGAAAAGAGAGGAGGAAGAACAGCAAGGTGTGTTCTTTATGCTTCACCATTTTAGTCCCCACCTCCTATCTTTCAAGGCAGAGTTTTAACTTCTGTAGTTAGATCTCTGTCTGTGTCCTTGAGAAAATAAGCAGAGCAGTCAAATAAAGAAACATAAGAAGGGGAAGAAAAGCAAGAACACGTTCTTCGCTTCCAATGCTTCACCACTTCACTCTTTACCTCCTAAGCAAGACCATGTTCTTAAACAATTTACTCCGCCCCTTTCTTTCTAAGCAGACATTTGACTTCTAAAGTAACATCACACCCTCTCCACATAAGGATGTTTGGGCAAAAAACAAAACACCTAGTTCCAACTGAAGTCCAAAACAAATCCAATATGCAAGTTGCAACACGGAGCTAATTTGAAACAATTTCAATTACAAAACAGCTGTTAAAAAGAAATTATTTTTTTGTTGAGTTTTCTAGAAACATCTCTATTTTACATAGTTATCTGTTTATGGACTTAAAAAACACCAAGAAAAGAAACAAAATTTCACACTATTAGTAACAAAGTACATCTACAAGAAGTCAATCTAATTTAATATCGACCAACTAAGACGAAGTCGTCGTCATCAAGAACCTCAACATTTTTTTCTCCAACAAAATGCTCTCGGCCAATTTCCTTCACCAAATTGACAAATTCTATCCTCTTCGGCAGAGGGAGAGGTACATATGGTAGCCTGAAAACTGGCCTAATAACCCCAAGTTGAGCAAGGGCTGTGTTTAAACCAATGGGGTTTGGTTCATAGAAAAGCCAGTCCATCAAAGGAATAAGCTTTGCATTCAATGTAGGGTTCTTGCCCCCAAACATGAGTTCTTGCATTAAACCAGGAACCAAATTGCTAGTGACAGATATCACTCCAGTAGCCTCATAACCCCATCTAGCATCATGGCACTGATCATCGTTACCACTCCACACAACAATTCCATTACTTGTATACTGTTTGATACGATCATTTCCCATACACTCCTTAACACCCGCCAAGTTAGCACTTCGAGCCAAGGTTAGAATTACACGTGGAGGAATATCTTGACCTGTTCGTGAAGGCACATTATATATGATAGTAGGTCCCATGGAAAGGACACAATCAAAGTGAGAAATTAAACCATCCAACGAGGTTTTGCCATAGTAAGGGTTTATATGAAGAGCAGCATGCATTCCGACAGCAAAACCCTGCTCAGTGGCATGAATTGCTTCCCTAGTGGAATTGCTTCCAGTGTTTCCAATAACCTTAACTTTTCCACCAAAACAGTTCACGGTGTGCCCAATAAGCATTATGTGTTCATCCCAACTCATTAACTGGCCTTCACCAGTTGTACCACCAACAACAATACCATCAGCACCATTTACAATTTGCATATTCACCAAGTCATCATATGCTTCAAGATCAAATCGGCCATCAGGTAGGTATGGAGTTTTGATGGCTGTTATCAATCTAAGACGCGTTATGTCATCTGCTGATGTCCTGTAAACACATGTAACACATTACATCCCCTGTTCATGTCCTAAAGGTATGGAGATTTTATGGCATTTTACGATGTTTGCAAACAGAATTTAAAATTGTTTGACAAGGAAAATTTGTTAAACATAATAGTCCACCCGCAGATACACCTACATATTTTTTGCTTCAAAATGCAATTGTTTTTTATTATATATCAATGTAACACTACTTCACATATCTAGGATACAGAGGAAGCCACTAATGCCTCATATACCTGAACATAATCTTAATGATAATGATCAACTAACAACATATACAGTTTAAGTTCAAATTATAGATTAGGGAGAGAATCCTCTTTAAAGCTCTAGATACTTATGAAACAAACTAGATTAGATCATCACTTTATACAACTCCTCCAGAAATTCTACCCACAGCAGAGATAACACCTTCATATCTAATCCACACATTACATACACAAATATATTATGCACAATGTCATATTAGAAATGAAAACAAAAAAGAAAATACAGAATTTAATGGGGGAACGAATCAGTTTGGAAGAATATATTCAATAACCTACCTATTTTTCACCTCGAAGCTGCGCATTGGGAGGTGGAAATCGGGTATAACAGCTGCTTGTGGAGGCTTCCAGTTTGAGTTCCTGGTACATGCAAAAAAACATGAACAGGGGCACTGATAGAGCCATAAAAAGAAGTATGCTTTGGCTAACTACAAGCTCAAAAAGAATAATAAAATATCAGGTAATAAAATAAATAAGAGAAAAATTAATTAAGAAAGAGCAAGTTTTAACCTTTTGTTGGTGTCGCTGACATTGGAACTGCAAAGAGGGAAAGAGGAAACTCTCGAGCACACGCTATAGCTCTTTAACATTGCCATCACTCACTCAACAGAGTTCCGCACAAGGCACAACCAACTATGAGGGAGAGGGAGAGGAAGAGGAAGAGGGAGGCTGAGAGACGAGAGTTAAGGGGTAAGGAGAAAAGGCTGGAGAGTGGAGACTAGGCCTAGGGCACGCGGGGAAGTGGCTGGGTCAGTGAATTATTCTCTGGACTTTCGGATAAGTACACTGTATTTGAATTTTCAAAGCTCAATTTGGAATAATTTTCTTTTCCCCAAAATTTGTAATGTAGTTAAAAAATTTCAGCCAATGAGTCAATCATCTTTGACTCTAGCCTCATCTCCTTTTTTTTTTTTTTTTTATAATCAAGTAACCAAGGTTTACTTAACATTTGGATAGACTCAAACTTATTAAACTTGTGACGATTCATCTCTGTTTTAAGGGTCTTGTTATTANTATTATTAAAATATCTATAATTATAGTTTTGTATGAGAACACTTGAAGACCCTTATTTTATCAATAAAAGACTTTGAACACAATACATTTTTCTTATGATGAGAGCCTTATGACCAACTAATTTACAGCTCAATTAACTAGTCACATATCCTTTGATTACTTGATGTCAAGAGTTTTATTTTTATCATGTATTTATATTTTCTTTCTCAACGCATTGTGTTACTAATTTTTTATTTTGTTTACTAAAGGCCGCGTAATAAAGATTGAACATATGGTTTCTCATAATTTCATTTTATAAAATACCTAATACTCAACTATTGAGAGAATCTCATATAAATAAAAAATTGTTATGCTACTACCATTCTAAAGTAGGAGATAACACTACTACCCATCAAAACTTAATTTGTTATAATTTTTAAATTGATTTTGAAGCTCTGGTCGATAAGAGCAACCTAATGGGATACAAAATAATTAAACACTAGTAAAATGACATAAATTGAAAGATATAAAATAAAGTTGAATAACACTTTTCTTTATGACCTAATTTATGTATCTTAGCTATGTTTCACTGTTGTGACTCACATGGAATCAGTTAGATTTTGTAAGAACTTTGTAATAAACCTTAAAACAAAGATTATTTAAGTCCAAATAAAAAGTTTTGAGGGAGTTATGTGGTTATTTTATTTATTTTTTAAAATGATAACCACATAACATCGAAATGTATTTTTCATATTTCACACAATATGAAAAGAACCAAATTTAAAGTCTCTATATTTAGAACCAAATCTTTTCATCAAATTTGTTTAGAACCAAACCATAATTTTCTCTTTTCTTTTTATTTTTTTATTTTTTTTTCCTATCATTGACTTTTTCTATGTAATAGCCACAAATGGTAGAATTAGGTTTACTGCAAGAACTCGTTTTTAGAGACGAACCAACCAGAGCCATAAACGAACTTTTTTTTTTATGGTGGTTTAATTCTTCTTGCGGAATTCTACTAAAGCTGTGTGATGGGGCGAATTCGTTTTATGAACCCAGGAACTGACATAACATACTCAAATAAACACTCAGTTGTGACATATGTATATTTTCTTCACAGTTGTGGACTTGCAGGGTAAGAACAGAGGAGGCTATAACTCCTTGAAACCTCATTGACAATGTTAAGTAAAAGTAGGAAGTTACATAGACAAAATATGTGTTGCTTGTGATAGAAAAAGCGATACCATTTGGGGACACTGTATCTGCCTTTCTCATGGCGGCCTCTATCAAGCACACCTAAAATTCACTGGACATGTCATCTGTTGCAAAAAGCCATAATTATTGCATGGCTTTTCATATATACTTGACATGTTCTAATACTGGGATACCAAGGCATATATAGACAAGCTACGATCAAATACATTGCAAAATTGGCTAGTTTTATTAATCCAGATAAGAATGTACTGATCATATACATGCATACCTCAATATGAATCTTCAGATCTTACTTCAAATATACATCTCACCTATTTATTAAATTGCTGCTCCAAATTAGGTGTTAGCATAAACAAATGTTCAAATTCGGCTTGGACTACTACCTTCTTTTCTCCTTGGCTGTTGGTTCTAGTTTTGAAAGTCTATTCCTTAGTCATACATAGAGGAGATACCAAGATAGGTCTAACCAGCTAGCGGATTAGCATGGATTGTTACACGATTAAGCCTTATCTCTGCAAGTGGCCGGTCGCCTGGGCCTGTTTGAGTCTGCACAAAAAGAAATTCATGTATATTTCTTGCTTCTTTCTCCAGTTAAGACAAATGCACAAATATATATATATATAATTAGCATACAAGTCCAAGAAAGAGTAATTTGGACATGTTAGATAAGCCAAGCAATTGAACAATGATATCAGAAGTTGAATGCTCACCCATTTTTTGAGCTTCCACCCAGGAAAACTTATACCTAGGAATGCAAAATAACATACCTTTTCCATGAGATCAAGTACTTCAAATCCATGAATAACTCTGCCAAACACAGTATACAATCCATTCAAATGTGGCTGCTTTGCGTAACTTATAAAGAACTGGCTTCCATTTGTGTTTGGACCACTGTTAGCCATTGACAATATTCCTCTTGCGTTGTGCTGGAAGATACAAAAGGCAACATATTAGTACAACTAAAAAACTCTATAATTATAGTTCATTTCAAGAAAGCCCATCTCCATTTAGTACAAAGGAAATCATCCGAATATGCTTACGGCAGTCCACCCCACCACCACCACTAAGCTTGTGTCTTGATGAGAATTCAAAAGTTTGGAAGGTGCTAAGGCTGTGATATTTCTGAAGGTAGGCATAAAAATTATGTTATGCTAGCATGCTCTGGGTACCAGCATGCAGATAAACACCGTTTCAGATCTTATGCTCAGCTTTTGAAACTATATGTTTACAATGTAAAATAGCTGCCCGGTTATTTTATTTCAATTAATGATAAGATTGAAGGTCTACAATCCTGATTCCTTAATAACAAGTGTTGGTCTTCTCCAAAGTCATAAATGTACACTCCAAATGTGACCAAGTATGTCATCATGAAAAGACATCCTTTGTCACAACGACATGAGAAATTTACAAAGTTATGATATTAGAACAATAATGTCAAATCATTTATTTTTCAAACAAGAGTATATAAGTTTAAAAATTAAACCATCTCAACCAGAACATAACTGACATGAGAATTCTACTTCCTTGAGTGGGTACATCAAAACATGGATATCATTGTTTCACCATAATAGTAATTTTTTTTTTTTATTGGGTAGTATTACAGTTCNTAGTAATTTTTTTTTTTTTATTGGGTAGTATTACAATTCTGGGGCTTGTGGGAGGGGAGGCAAAGCCGCAAAGGGGAGCCTTTAAAAGGAAAATAGGCTCCCGCCCGAGTTCGAACCCAAGCTGGCCCTTTTGACAAAGGCCTCCTGGCTCCTGGTGCCAGTTGAATTAAGGCTCACGGGCACTGTAATAATAATTAATTAATAAGCGAACTTACCTTAAGAGATTCTCTTATCTCATCATTAAATTTCTTTCCCCATATACTGGTGCCCCCTTTGCCAGTGCCTGTTGGATCTCCACCTTGAATCATGAAACCTTTGATGTTGCGGTGAAATATGGTCCCATCATAATAACCACTACCACATAGAGCTAAAAAGTTCTGGATTCATAATCATTGGAGTTATTAGTTACTATACTAATAAATGAAACAACGATAACTATTAGTAAGGGCAAGAATGAAATTTAAAATGTTTGAGCATGTCATTTCATGGTCCCCAATAATCAAATTCTTAAATTTTTTATTTTTAAAATGCAAGCACTCCTTACTCCATAAAAGCAATATAAAAAATACAGTTTTTAAATAGGCTATGCAACTTCTAAGCATTTATTCACTGAGGGATGACAGGCATTTTGCATTCTGAATGCAATACAGACTGATTTCCAATTAATTTATCTCAGTATAATGAACTAACTTTTCATTCAATTAATTTACTCTTTCCATTTATTTTTGAAGACAGGGTTTGAATTTGACTGGCGACAGGAGTGTGGAATTCTCATTGTTGACATAAGATTTTGTGGAACATCAAATTGGGGGATACCCCCGGGGGGGGGNGAGGGGGGGGGGTGGTGGGTGGGGGGGATTAGTTCGAAGAAGTAGTAGGTTTTGAATATCAGAATTATCTTCAACTTGTGCTAAAAGGTTTTTCCCAACAACCTCTCACAAAGTCAGACTCTGTCCTTCTTCATTCATTAGTTACAAAGCACTAATATAAAAATATATGTCCGTGACAAGTTTCATGCTTTTGAGACCTATGAAAACTAATGGCAAGTTAAAGCAAGAGAATCATCATGAAGCAAAGGGAACCGCAACAATAATAAATGAAATAAACAAGAACTTCACAAGATTCAAAGCATAGCCTTTATCAATGACAAAATAGGCCAAAATAGTGGAATACTACATAAGTTTCATTCATACTCACCCAACATTCTTACACTTAACCATTCCTGTTCTTATTTTAGCACTCTTTCCACGTAACTTTTGAGAGAAAACAAGAAGAGTGGAATAGCTAACCCCATATGAACGGAAAACTAAATAGTAATAGACAGGATATGTGAAAAAAATGAGATATGGGTAGACAAAGATGCTCTATCTAACAAGAAAATAGAGTTGCCTACTACAATGAATTCATAGTAACTAGAGGGTTAACTGCGTTTGGAACCAAACATATAGCAGAAATTGCACACAGTATGCTGACTATGTTTGTTTGCAATTCCCTTCCATTGGGAAACACAGATTATCATAAACTGCAATACAATATGACACAAACAATCATATTTGCAAACTATGCTGACTATCTGCAATTATCACTCAATTGACAAAAATGCTTTTTCCTAATCTATGCCTACCCAGCCAAAATATTAACATAGTCAATCCACATCAGAGACATGCTTCAAAACCCAGAGAAAACAACGGAACTCAGTTGTTACTGTTTCAACTATGTGTTTCCCAAAATTATTTTACCATTATAACAAAATCCCGCCCAAATTCTATGGCCAGCCACCCCAATATAGAAGAATTCAATTTTTCCACATTGTGGTGAAAAAAAGATGGAAAATTTACATCAAATTCCTGCCTATGTCCCTGCCAGAGATTTTATTCCTTGGTGTTTTGAAATTTGAACAAAAGTTTCCCAAATTATTTGAAGTTCTGCAGAATCAAGTTGCAAGGAATGCAACAAGGAAGAGATAACAACTGACCTCGGCGGTCTTCGCGACCTCGTCGCAGAAGATCTCACACTTGATGTCGCCTAGGTTTGTGTGCAAAGTCACCGACTGAAAAGCAATCATAACACAGTAAGCTCAGTTGTCTCCAAATCCAAACTAACGCAAGCAAAGTGCTCGACGAAATTACGCAGTGAATACTGAATACCAACCATTTTGCCCTTGTGTACTTTGTTGCCGAGAATCCCAAATGAAAAATCGTAAGCCAACAAACGAGTTCTGGTAGTGGTAAACTATGATACTTAGTTCCGTTCTAAGACAGTAGCCAAGGCTTTATGATTTTTAGATTCTTCTAGAAGGCGCCGTTGCAGTTGTTTCATTTTTGGCTTATATACACTTTAGTCCCTTTAGTTTGCTAAAAGTTGCAATTTAGTTCCTATTTTTTAATTTCAACATCAAGTCCCATAATTTTTCAAACTAATAGAACAAAGTATAATTATCTAATATGCTAACCGGTTTAATGAAGGAGATGCTATAGTCTAATTTTTAAAACTAATATGAACTATTATTAATTTTGTACTGTTACATTTATATTTCTCTATAATATGTGTTATATGACATAATTGAATCTAAATTTTAATATAATAAAAATGTGACAGTTACGTGTTAAATGATATGACATTATCAAGGTGGTGGAGCTCACCAATTCTAAAGATGTTTGATTGATGTTGTGCGCTTTGGTTTGCCACTTCATTTATATGTGTATATGGCTTGACAAAAATAAAATAAAATTTGCAGCTCATAAAATGTGCCATAGTATTAAAAGCTCAATAGATAAATGGATGATATTCACATTCATTAAGGAGGTGAAAACTTGAAGTGGGATTTTATGTGTTAGTGGATAAAGTTTAACTTAGTTGATAACATATCCCAACTAATAATGTTAGTTGCTTTAAGAAGAGAGATTTTGGAAGACTTTATGTGGGACTTCATGAAGCATATTGGAGGCCACTTCTCACTATTTTGTCTCAAGCTTTTGCCACTTTATTCCAATGTGCCTTATAGTTTTATTTATACTATATATAAAATATGGAGGTTTCTTAGATACTTTTAGTATTTATGTAGTATGTCATACTACATAAGAATAACCAATAAATGAATGACATGTGTATAAATTAACTATTTTTAAATTTGTTTAAAAAATTAAATAAATTATATTTTATATATAATAAAATATAAAAATTATGTATGCTTGCCACGTCAGTGTAGTATGACATACTTACGTAGTATCATAGAATCCCCGATAAAATATATATGTATTATTATGCATATAATTGGAACAGGCCAAGACAATTTCAATTTATTTTTTTTCTCAGTTCTAGTCTCGTCCGAATATTAAATCCGGACATGAGTTTGGGCTTGGTCCTGTCCTTAATTTTGTAATTGTCCTGTTCTGATTAGCCCAAATTAATCGGATTAAGTTTACCAAAATNGGATTCAGTTTACCAAAATAGTTCGGGTCTTGCCCATTCCTATAATTTAGTAAAAAGATTATAAAAAGTAGCATGTACACATTTTTATTTTATGCAGGTATTTTAAATATTTTTGTAATATGTCATATCATATAAGAATAACTAATGTGTAAATGACAAGTCTACAAGTTAACTATTTTTAAGTTTATTTAAAAAAATAAAATAAATTATATTTATATCTAATAAAATATAAAAATTATATGATATCATATAATCTCAATTATTTTATTTATTACTTATGTATTTGTGTTAAAAAAAATGGCAAAAAAGGACCCAAATTGGGCAACGACCAACGAACTCATTAACATAACCGCATGAGAGATGACCCCGGCCGGTAGTTGCGGCTCGTGAAAATGGCCACCTTGCAGTTCCATTCAACAAAATGCTATTTTGCTGTTCTCTGATCTGATCCTTAAAACTGTCTTACGCTGTCACCTACATTTTCTTCTTAACCACATTGTAACAAAATTGGAATAATGACAATTATTCAGCAAAAATAGAGAGAGAGAGAGAGAGAAGTAAGGGGGAAAGCTTTCTTCTTTTCATCTTCAAGAAAATCCCCAACGTCGCAAATCTTCTTTGATACATTGTTCCTATTGAAACTTTCTCTTCCCCTGGGTTTCTCTTGTATTAAGCAGAGGAATCGTGGGGATGTCAAGTTCTACATCAAGCTCGGGTGGTTCTACCAAGAAGAATTCTAAAAAACCAAGATGTGAGTTCTTTCTGCCTCTTAATATTATTATTATTATTATTATTATTGTTTCCTTTTCATTTGAATTGCCCTTTGGTGAAATGTCCGTTTCTTTTCGTTGCAATTTGCCTTGTCATTATGTTCTGCGTAGGATTTTTTCTTTTTAAATTTTTTTTGGTTATTTTTATTTTTTTTGCTGCAATCTGTGTTAAGATCTTGGTATGTTTGATGGGGCAACCTGAAATGCCCTGAGAAACCTTCAGACATTTCCTTGTAAGAGATTTGAAACTTTCAGGATTTTGATCATTACTAGGGAAAGTTTACTTTAGGCAGGTTAAAAGATAGGTATGAAAAGTAGAATTTTGCATATTAATTTTGGTTTTTGAAAATCTCTGCATCCTATAAAAGGTTTTTCCAGTCCTTTAAGCAAGATCTGTGATGTTTTATCTTTCACTCTTCATCATCCTTACTAGAAAAACCATTGTTATTTTCTTTTTCTTTGAAATGTTTTGTCATGTCTTCGTTAAGTTGTTCTATTTGATGCTTATAATTCTTCTCTTAATGTCTGTCTGTGTGTTTGTGGTGCCAATGTGTGTTCTAATATTTATCTCACTAATGTTTCTCATAATTTTTTTGTTCATTGTAGACTCTAGATTCTCACAGCAAGAACTTCCTGCTTCGAAACCAATTTTAACACCAGGATGGGTATACTCTGAAACATAACTTGTTTATATTTAGTGCAAACTTATAGTATGCTATCGTTTAGGTCTTGGTTTCTGGTTTTTTTTTTTTCGTTCTTTAATGCTTGATCAGCGATTTTGTCTTTGTTTTACACAGGTCATTGCAACGTTAACTATTGTTGGAATCATCTTCATCCCTCTTGGTCTTGTTACATTATTTGCATCAGAGCGAGTAAAATCTTTACTATCTCCATGCATAATGTCAAATGAAATTAGGTGCTGAAATTGGTTAGGTATTTTAAACAAAAAATTCTGATGCAGGTGGTAGAAATTGTCTTCCGATATGACGAAGATTGTGTTCCTGAAATGCATAGCGATCAGGCAGTTGCATATATTCAAAGCAATTATACAAACAAGACTTGCCGCAGGAGATTGATTGTTAGTACAATTACTGTATTAACGATATGGTTGAAAATAAGTTCTTTGTTGCTGCACCAGAATTTATTTCCTTGATTTTACTTTTTTAATATTATGTTCTAAGCTGCAACCTCTAATTTGATGGAAGCAATTTATTTACTTGTTATTTTGCAGATTCAAAAACATATGAAAGCCCCTGTTTATGTCTATTACCAGCTTGATAATTTCTACCAGAATCATCGCAGGTATGTACAATCTCCTAGTAAAACTGCTAGACATTCCTTTGTTCTCAATTTATTGTTAATTATTAACAGAAAATCCCCAGAGAGTTTGTTCTCAAAATGCACTATTATTTTTATCTGTTCTCCTTCAAAATGCATTATTGTGTGATATTATTTCCTTAATCTTATATTGGCATTTACTTTCCATTTGAATAGATGATTATTGGCATTTGATGCTGTACATAACTCACTGAACATATGACTACAGGACATAATCTTACATTCTATGAAGTTGCTTCCATTTTACACTGAATGTTGAAATACTTTTCCCTAACTGGATTTTTAATGATGTTAATTTGTAGATATGTTAAAAGTAGAAATGATCTTCAACTACGGTTTAAGTCAGGCGAGTGGGACACTGTAGGTTGCGATCCTGAAAGAGTAACACCAGATGATAGTGATAATAAGAGGCAATTACCAATTGTTCCTTGTGGCCTCATTGCATGGAGTATGTTTAATGACACATATAGACTGTCAATAAAGAACAAGGATTTGGTTATCAACAAAAAGAACATTGCATGGTCGAGTGACAAGAACAAGAAATTCGGGAATGAGGTTTATCCGAAAAATTTTCAGACTGATAATGGTTTGATTGGGGGTGCAAAACTCAACCAGAGCATACCTGTAAGTACATTTTCATTGCTGTATGTATAGTTTGTGTTTGTCTTCATTTTTCTGTTTTTTTTTNTTTCTGTTTTTTTTTTTTTTTTGGTGAAAAAATTTCATCATTGCTTCGTAGGACGTGTTTGGTATGATTTTGCTTTTTGTCATTGAACTAAAATTTTTAACTGATGGGGATATTGGAGCATGAAGATTCGATCTTAGGACCTTAACCTTTTTGGACCCAAACATAATATAATTATACTCCTTTAACTTTTCCCTCTTTACCTGTGTACCAAATACACTCTTAGACTTCTTTTTAAAAATAATCTGTGTCATGCACCAGCTGAATGAACAAGAGGATCTCATTGTTTGGATGCGAACAGCAGCACTGCCCACTTTCAGGAAACTCTATGGGAAGATTGAGGCTAATCTCGAAGTTAATGATGAATTAGAAGTAACCATACAGAACAATTATAATACATACAGTTTTGGTGGCACAAAGAAGCTGGTTCTTTCAACCACAAGTTGGATTGGTGGAAAAAATGATTTCCTGGGGATGGCATATATTACAGTTGGTGGACTTGCCTTGTCCCTTGCTATATGTTTCATACTTCTCTATGTGATGAAGCCAAGGTAATGAAATACTATGCTCATCTTTTGCTGTTTGGTTCTTTTATTTTTACCCCAAGATTTAGCTTTTCTAAACCAAAAATTAAATAGATTGATATCCTCTTTAAGATTACAACATTAATAAGCTAGAAGGGAAAATAGAATCATTATTGTATTTTGTCATGGGTCATCTGTATGTTTCCAATTAGTACTTGCAAGTTGACACTGGTTTTGTTCTATGTGCAGATCTCTTGGGGATCCATCCTACTTGTCTTGGAACAGAAACCCAGTAACTCTTCAGTAAGATGATCTGAATATTTCCATCTTCGAGGTGATTGAACAATTCACCATCTTCCTATTGCACCATATTCTTTGAGCAGCAAAGAGTCCGTCTTCGATAAGGCGTGTACTTGACTAATTTGAAGAACTCAAACTTAAGTGTATATAAAATTTTGTTTCCATTATTGACATATTTGCAGCTTTTTTAATGGAAACAACGGAATTGTACTGTTTAGTTATAATGATAAACTTATTGCTATTCATGACGTACGTGTTAATTGAAATTTGTTACCACGGAGATGTATAATTTAATGAGAGTAGTCCTGCTTAATGTCATCAGAAAGGAGATAAGGGGAGTGCTTTGTGAGGAAGTATGCATATTTAAGATTAAGAAGCTCATATATAAATGAGCTATTGAATCTCTGTGATGATGATGATGATAATGATTATGATTATGGAATATATATGGCCTTCTGTCATTGTCCATTATTGTCAGCCCAATCATTCAGATCAAGCCCAATATCTAGTGTGGGCCTAATGTCTAACTAGGCATGAAACCTAAAAACCCGATAAATCTTATGACCAGTTCTTTTGATCCACCACCTCCTACTTTCCGTTTGCTATAAATAGCCTCATCCATTACAGGTAACGGGACTTTTTTGACTGGAATCAGGATAAAGAATACATCTTAGATCGGACCGACTAACTTGAGCTTCGGAGCCCGAAAATAAAACCTGGACCCCTTTTGTTTTTATATGTTTCAAATCAACTTTGAAGATCAACCCGACCTTAGATTCAGGCATCGTCACCTTCTTTGCAATTACAAGTCAAGAGGAGTGGCTCAACTCTTGCTCTTACAAGGAGAAAGTTAAAAAGATTCTGAGATTAGAACCTTGTTAAATGAAAACTTATCTTGCTTTTCATTTGAAGTGTATACATGGTTGCTTTCTTGATAAATGACAACTTATCTTGCAATTTCTATAACTTGAAAGAATAGAGATAAATCTATAATCTCCCATGCCAACATTATGAATAGCTTTGAATTTAAATGATTAGACAAGAAAAGTCTACAACCTTACACTCAAAAGTGTAATTAAGTTTATGATAATATTGGGGTCAGAGATAGAGAGGCTCTATCCATTTTTCTCATTTACTGCAGTATCAAAATTCAACTTACACAGAGGGTGACATGAAGTTCCTCTAAATCATCATGATTGGAGACATTGTAAAGTGGCATACACCAGATACTGTTTGCAACGTATATATTAAATTATAGATAAAATGATTCATTTAAAAAAAATCAATTATAGTTACTGTCTTGAATCTTCATGGATTTGTAAGTTCTTTTATCAGAGGTAATACATGCTTTTGTTTCGAAGGTGGAAAACGCAAAGAGTATGGGACAAATACGAGCTAGAAGCCTTTGTTAAATTATCTACAACATCATTAAAAAGGTGCCAATATTTGAATTGCTCGTAAACTCATGCGTCATACTGAAAATAAGAGACAACTTCAGGTTATAGGCGAGAGAATGCACTCACATATGAGAAGAAAGGTATAGGGGAGGTACACAATTTTAGCCATATCCATTTTGCTGCTCTTTCAACTCTCTTGAATAAAGACTAATAAGGAACTTCTCTGTTTGAAAGCAATGGTGAAAGGGTACTAATGGCATATACCTATTTTCCACTTAAGAGCTCCATTAATTTCTCAATCAAAATTAATGCGTATGATAATTAAGGCAATGGTAAAATACAGTGAGACCATTGAATGTGATTTCTCAATTCAAGGCTGGCATTATGGTCAGAGCATAATTAATTAGAAAGTCCATTTAATGGGACGATTAAAAGCTCCATATTTACTCGCATATTACCTTTTTCTTGGGGTACATAATTAATTACTATCTACCATTATGTAAACTAGTAGTATTACTATTAATTAATTATGAGTAGTAAGTCCTATATGCACTGGATGTACTCTCACATCATCAAACCTCATCCAATTGAATGCATGAAGCACAGCATATCAACATTTAAGAACAGGTAATAAGCTCATATAAGATCAGTTGCTATACTGAATTCAGAGAAATCCTGTTGTGCCCGTCAGGAAAGCATAAGGAGGAACTTCATCAAATCAAGCTTGATTATAAACTTTGTTTAATAAGTTCTATATTCATAGATTTATTTTATTAGATTATTAAAAGCATATACAGCCATTCAATGGGTTAGTTCGATCCAAATCTCTCGCCACGAGACCTGGTCTAGTGGGAGGGTGTAGTTATTTTTAAGAGGTAATAGGTATTAAGGCACTAACACTCATTTTTAAATAATAAAATTAGTGATAAAAGGAAGGACTAATTTTAACATTTTTGTTTAAAATAAAATAACTCAACTTTATATGCCTTAAAATGGGTGAGAAAACGAAACATTAGTCCAGTGAAATTATCAATTGGACAAAACTACAATCTTTAACTTTCTATGAGAAGAAAGCCATAACATTGAAGAAAATATTAATAAGAACTTTGTCTCTATGGGCACTTGGGTCCTCCTCGCTTGGTTTTCCAGTTGTTATAGCATGGACATTCTTCTTTGTGGCCATAAGTTCCTGAGGGAACGCACAAACATTTCCGACAACACTTGATGCAGAAGAACATACATGCCTTTCTATGATGAGCCTTTGAACAACGATAACTACATGCGCTTGGGCATTCTGTGTAATCAAAATTTACATTGTAAGCATCATAGTAAAATTAGCTCTCCATATTCTTAATTAATTCCATTTATCTGATTAATATAAAATTGAATTGTAAAGAGAAATTAGAAATTATTACGTTCTGGACGAAGTGATCCTTCTCCACCAGCCTGTACATTCAACAAAATCAAAATCCATCAGATGCTAAAATAATTCAGAAGAAACAAAATCATAGAAGAAACTTCAGATCACTCTTTTATAGTTAAAAATCCTCCTGATCGAAACTTTCACATACGTATCGATAGTAATTTCTGAGAAAAAAAAAGTAAGGACAGTCAAAACATGGGTTAACTCTTTCTAACAAAGCATGGCCACTTCAGTTTTCTGCAAAAACAAGAGATATAAAAATACTTCTAATTTTATAAGATTTTTTTGTAACAATTATAGAGGTTTTGATTAGAGAAGAAAGAAAAAAAATTAACCACTTAAACCTTTTCAACTATACATATAAAAGAAACGAATTAATAGTGGAAGGAAAAGCACGTTCACTGCAACGTGAAAACAATCAAACAAAAAGCCAAGGTGCACTTAAACATGATTCTAGGGTTGCAAGAATCCTGGGAGAAGCAACACTTTGGTTGCTTTTGCTAGAATCGATTCTAGAGAGAGAGAGAGAGAGAGAGAGAGAGAGAGAGAGAGAGTCTACTCACATATACGAGTTCACTCAGAAAAGCCATGGCAAGGATGAGAAGAAAGACATAGGGGAGGCACACAATGGGGAAGGTCATGGATTTATATAGTAGCTGCAAAGAAGGGTGGTAGTAATGGCTGTTTTGGGTAATCTTAAGTTTACGCATATAATAAAGCAAGGATGCAAATATAATATAACAAGAGCATTAAATGTGATTTCTCAATTGAAGGCTGGCATTATGATATGAGTATTAAATATAAAGCCTATTTAATGGGAAGTTTTAAAGCGCCATTACTCTTTCTCGCACATTGGATGATTTTTAATTAATGACAAACTTCAGTGCAGTCTCTTAGGTGCTTGCCCTTAGGTTCTACAATTATTAAGTGACACATGTAATTAATTTTCATCTCACCTAATTAATTTCCAATTGTTTCCCTTTTCTACTATCGAGTAAGAGATTGTTCACCTCCGTAAAAGACCTTGGGTTCGAATCCCTTCCAAGGCGTTTGGTAGTTGGTAGTGCTAAACCTAAGCACCACTACTCGAGTAACACTAGGCCTCATGGAATTTGCTCCTCCAGTGTCAAGTATCCCTTTGCCGATATTGGCCCAATGCTCTCTTGCGGTTCTATCGAGTATCACCCCGATTTACCCATTCTGATCAACAGAAAAGTATAAGAAAATTTAGGAGGTAGATAGGTTGCTCTAGCTCGAAGATAGAGCACACTCCAATAGTGGATGTCCACCAATAAAGAATAACCAATAGGATTCCATGTAAAATTAAACTAGTATATATTGATCTGGTCCAGTATATTTAGTACCAAATACTCTCTTTATCAATGACAGATTCTAAAAATTGCTTGGTTATACTTAAAAAGTATCCGAGTAAGTGCAGCCACTAATGATTTGGACTGTCGTTTCCTTTTGTTTCTTCGGCAAATAAGTGCTGAATTTGAGGCTTATCCAAGTTTGAGTCACTCTCATCAACCAAAATGTTATTAATATAAAGGCAATTCCTGTTTCTCTATTTAAAATAGAAGAAGCAATGAATCAGTACATACTGTTATTACAGGGAAAGCTAAGTCAAGAAGGGGGAGTTTGATTGCTGGCAAACTTCATAAGAAAAGAAAAACTCTAGGATGCCACTGCAAGGGAAAATAATAAGAAATGAATATAGATAACCACAAAATAGATCTATTAAAAAAGGAGGGAAAGAGCCAAATACATAATTTGTATTGTACTTCAACTTTTGTGCATCTTCTTCCTTAGAAGTTTCCAGCTCATAAAATACAAAAGATTGAATATTTGCATTTTGTAACAATAACAGGTCACGCTCAAATCACGTATTGCAGATAGGGTAATCAAATGACATATGTACTTTTCCTTTTTCCCTTCCTAAATTACTCTCTGAATTCATTGAATCTAAGGTACTTTACCGATTTTTAAAATTCAAGTCAAGAAAACAGATATGCATGTTGAATGAAAATGAATATGAAATTCTTTGAGGGAAGAGACTGAAAATTGGACATGCATCGACCAAATATTCTAATCCACTTCAATTAAAGAGTGAAGAGAAATAAAGAAGCCACTACAGTTCATCTTTCCAAAGTTCTTTCCGGGAGTAATGCTTTCTATATATCTAATCCATGATTTACTTTTGTGTTTCCATAAGAAATTTTGTGTTGCTTTATTACGAACTAAAATCAGTTTCGTTGATGAATATCAGTAGATGGGTGAGAGGAATTTGGTGCCAACTGACTTCTTGATATACTTCTTCATGGAATTAACTTTCATACAATGGCATTTTCCATTACCTATCTAGAGCACTGCAACCAAGTAATCAACTAAATAGGTCAGTGTCTACCAAAAAAAGGATACTATACCAAAAAAACAAAACCAAACAGGTCAGTAAGAAAACCAGTTTTAAAAGTTTAGTAACTAGCAATTCAAAATTTTATGATTTTATATTTCATTTTAGGATGTAGCACCTCATACAAATTTCTTTCACTAGTTATAATCACAGCAATATTTTTTTTTTTTGTCCACTAGACACAACACAATAAGGGATAACCCATCCTTTTTTATAAACCCACTCTAGCCGGTTTTAATAGAATTTGAACATAAAATCTTTATGATAAAATATTCAGTACTCAATTATTAAACTGTCCTATTGAGATATTCAGTAACAATTTTTTATGAAGCCAAGAATTTTCCAAATGCTTTGCTCATTACAGAAAATTTTAATAACCTAGAATTATTACTTCAATCATGCTTTGCTCAATACAGAAAATTTTAATAACCTAGAATTATTACTTCAATCATGCTCACCATATCCATCTCTATCTGCACTTTCTTGTTATGCCCATGGTGAATGTCTAAAGAAACATAAGAAAGTTGTGATGCATATGACATATTTAAACATCAAATTCGATCATTATATTTGATTTTCTTTTAAGATCTATACATTTATATCTATCTATAAATCAATTTATACAATATATAAAAATATATATGGTAGAATCTTTTGATTGCAAAAGTATCCTTTTCTATTTCTAAAAATCACTGCTGTCATATATAAAACAAACTCATATATTTTATTTTATTTTAACATTTTATTTTTAATTCTTTTGGATAGTTCAGCATCACGTTGCAGTGCTGTAGAGTTACTACAGAAAACAAAAAAGAGGAAAACTTTTTAGACACTTGGAAACTACTCGTAGGATGTAGTAGGAACGGGAGAAATAGAAAGGTGCCTGGAGGTGGTCTTCAACCATTGAATACTCTAAGCTAAAGCCATATTTTGTGTCATTATTGTCAATAACAGGCACTGTTATAGGTAAGGTTCACTTTGAGAACTTTTTTTTGAGAGTATATCAAGTTGATATAGGAATATACTCTTAAGATTTTTCAGAGGGATTTAATCTCGTATGCAAAAATTAGCTCGAAAATATATTTACTGTTAACAAAAAAAACACTGCTATAGATAAACGAGAAATATTGTTTCAAACACTTCAGCATCATATGTAATAAATAAACGATTTCCCACTTTTATACGTATATCTTCCTATAAAATGGATGTAGTAAACACAATTCAAGATAAAAAATTATTTATGATTTATTATCATTGACATGTGACTTTTTACATGATTCTATATTGTTACAAATCTCATCATTAAACTAAATGTTTTTATATTATTATTGTGCTTTAGATTAAAATAAATGGGATTGATTTTGATAAAATTGGCAATATTTTTACTAAATAATAATAGAGAAATATTTTGATACTTTTTTCTAATATTCTTTTTCAGATGGTAATTGATAAATGCATTGGACAAATTAAAGATTTGTGAATCCTTAAAGAAGATGATAGAAGCCTATGTGACTTAGGTGCTTACATATAAGTTAAATAGGGCAAAACATTATGAGATATAAGTATTTTTTGTATAAGAATTATGGGACATAAGTACATGTGAATAAAATTTAACTATTTGTTTCCTTGATTTTTGCCTATATTCCTTTTATAGGATAGTCGATGGTCTATTTATGATTAGATTTTTTCTTGGCCAGTCATAAAGGCTCATAGTCAACGATTCATGTATAACATGTAAAAGCAGAGACCCGGTAAAGATTTGAATCATTGAGCAATACAAGTTTTGAAATTATATGTAATTACCTAAATTTGTTTAATAAGCATGTTTAAACAAGCCCAGATTAGAAATAAAGTATACAACATTCAATCCTTTTAAAATTTTTGTTTTAAATCAATAAAATACCTCAAATATAAAATGGGTGTCAAACTGAAAGATAAGTGAAATTATCATTTCAACAAAATTGCAATCTTAATTGCTCAGAGAAGACTGCCATAACTTGGAAGAAACTCAAGCATCGGTACTACATTAATTATTTAGTTGAACAACTAACAATAGCATTCCACTAATCCCTTGGACTTGAATTCTTATTTTGAAAATATCAGTAAGAACTCTGTCTCTATGGGCACTTGGGTTTTCCTTCCTTGGTCTTCCAGTTGTTATAGCATGGACATTCTTCCTTGTGGCCATAAGTTCCTGATGGAACACACAGACATTTCAGACAACACTTGTTGCAGAACGTTAAACAGGCCTTCTTATATTGAGTGTTGGAACAACGGTAATCACATGCGCCGGCACATTCTGTATAATCAAAATTTGTATTTTAAGCATCATCAGTAAACTAAATTAGCTGTCCATATACTTAACTTAATTTATCTAATTAACATAAAATGGAATTGTAAAAAGAAATTAGAAAATTATTACGTTCTGGACGAAGTGATCCTTCTCCACCAGCCTGCACATTCAACAAAAACAAAATACAATTAATGGATGATAAAATGAATTGAGGAGAAAATATAATAAACAACTTTCACATCTGTGCAGAAAGTTAAAGTACCATAAGACACTATAGTATTAACTAAGAAAGAAAACGAAGGTAACTAACAATCTTTTAAAGCCATGGAAACGATGACAAGAAATTCTGGGAGAAATTATTGCTTTTGCTAGAATCGATACTATAGAGAGAGAGAGAGAGAGAGAGAGTGCACTCACATATGCAACTTCAGCCACAAAAGCCATGGCAAGGATGACAAGAAAGGCATAGGGAAGGCACACAATTTTTGCCATAACGATTTTGCTGCTCTTTCACTCTCTTCAGTAAAGACTATGGAACTTTTCTGTTGAAAGCAGTGGTGAAGGTCGTGGACTTATATAGCTGCATAAAAGGGTGGGTAGCTAGTAATGACATATACCTGTTTTGGGTAATCTTAAATTCCCACATAATGGGCACAAATGCACCATTTCTCAATCAAAATTAACGCGCATAATAAGGCAAAGCTTTTAATAGAATTCGGTACGTAAAAGCAGCAAAGAGATTTCTCAATTAAAGATTTAAAGGCAGGCGTTATGATAAGAGCATTAATTATAAAATCCGTATAATTGGAAGATTCAAAGCTCCATTTTTACTCGCATATTGGATGAATTTTAGTTAATGACTACCTTTATTTTTTATTGAGGGAATAATTAATTAATACATACTATTTATGCAAATTAATAGTGAGCTTCTATCTTATCGTCCTTTCAAAATTGAAATAGTAATGACATAGTTGACATAATTTAAATTTTATTAAATTTACATTTAAGCTGTACAAATAAATTGTAAGTGGATCCTGTATACCCCGCTTGCACCAACTGTACTTTCTTTTGCTACTTAGCACCAACTATATACTTGATGTCACTTTCAAAAGAAGGTATGATAGAATCCCCCAAATTAGCATTATGAGTTATCATTTTTTTCTGTTACTGGATGTGGAGGTTCTCGAACCCTGCATCACTAAACTAAATTTAATGGCTTTTATCATGAGTAGTCCTATATATGCATTGAATGTACTTACAATTCACCAAATCTTATCTCAGAATCACTCAGTTACAAGTTCTTTTGTAGACTAATATTATTCTTAACTCTTGAGGATATGACCAAAAATACTACAATTATAGATTCATTTCATTTAGTAATATACACATATATCTAGTCATGTGTTCCAATAAATTTTTTTGGAATATAGTGCTCGTTTGGTACACGGAATGGTGATTCCATTCTATGTTCTGTTTCGTGGAATGAGCATGCCAATGTTTGGCCCCAAAAAAAGGCACGGAAGAGTGATTCCTTTCCAGTCCTTATTCCATCGAAGTAGGATTGCTTATTTTATGCTCCATTCCATGCAATTAATGCATTCTTTGCCCAACATATTCTCATTAGTTTTACAAAATAAGGAATATTTATATCTTTTATGTAATATTTTTTATTTCTTTCCACATTGATTCTATAAAACCACCAAACTATGGAATGTGAATGATCATTCCATTCTAGCCAATTCTCCATTCCTATTTCTATTCCCACTCCGATTCTATGATTTTTCATTTCGTGTACCAAACAAGCCACTAGAGTTAATTTTTTTTGGTTACAATAGCGAAAAAAAGAAAACTACAGCCTAGGGAAGGCAACAGCCATCCTATCTGCCAACAAAACTATCAGAACTTCAGGGAGAGGTTGATAAAAAAAAGACCAACCCTCTTGCCCATGTGCTCCTTTTTTGGCCATGAAATCAGCCCCTTGGTTAGCTTCTCTCAACACATGTCGCACCTCTAGATACCAAGATCTTCTCATAATATGTCTAATGTCACTCAAAATGCACCCATGGATATGAAAGTTAACATCTGCAGTGTTTATCAAGTTGATCGCCTCTAAGGAATCTGATTCACAAATCAGATTCCTAAAGCCGCTTTCCCAGCAAGCTTGCAAGCCCTTCCTAATTGCCATAAGCTATGCTTTGATGTTGGTACCAAAGCCAATATAACCACAGAAACCCCCAAGCCACAGCCCTTGGCTATCTCTGATGATGCCTCCGAACCCTGCTCTCCCTGGGTTTCCGAAACTACTGCCATCAACATTAAGCTTTACCGTATCTGGATTTGGAGCTTGCCAAGATACCCACCTAATTTCCTTGTGACAAACCTCCTTGTTGAAAAGAAACACATTTTCGCAAACATGCACCATGGCTTTAATACGATGGATAATATAGAGCAGCGGAGAACGACGCCCGTCCATCAATTCTTCATTGCGATCCCTCCAAATCCACCAAATGATGCAAAGAAACAGAACCTACACCTCTGGGCTTGTTGTTTCTGCATGGCTGTGGACTGAAACCCACGTTTGAAGATCAAAGTTCCAGAATCTTGTGTCTCCTCCAAAATCAAAGTGAGCCCAGATTTGACAAGGCATGATGCAATCCCTAAGACAATGAAGGATACTCTCATCATCCGTCAGACACCTGCAGCACATTGCACTTTGGGTGAGATGGCGCTTTAGGCGCAACATGTTGGTAGGAATGGCCTCATGCATAATTAACCATATAAAGGTTCTTATTTTTTCTGGGATCCCTAGCCTCCAAATCCACGTCCACCTTATCTCATCTGTATGAACATCTTCCCTGCTACGGAGCCATTCATATCCATGCTTAGCTGAATATATTCCATTAGAAGCACTTCCCCACACTAACGTGTCTTGAAGATCCCCATGTCTAGAAAGCGGAACTCTGATAATTTCCTCTGTGACTTGCTCATGCAGAGTATGTTGTAAGCTATCAACATTCCATTCACTATGCAGAATAATATCACTCACCCTCATGGAGGACTCTGCATCATCAATAGCTTCAACTTGGTCTCTTAAGATGCCACTATCCAGCCATCTGTCTTGCCAAAGACGAATTTTATTGCCATTCCCCACACGCCACTTCAATCCCTCTTGAAGAATAGACTTTGCTCGCACAATAGATCTCCACGTAACCGAGGAGTTAGCTGGGCAAGTATGGGTCAAAAGATTCTCCCCCTCCCGTAAGTACTTGTGGGTTAAAACTTGAACCCAAAGTTTATCTTTGTTTTGCACCACATCCCAAACAAGTTTACCAAGAAGGGCAATATTGGAACGACGGGCAGTCCTGATACCTAGGCCACCAAACTTGCGAGGAAGAGTAATAGTTTCCCAGTTGACTAAATGAAGACCGTGACCATCAGTTCCCTTCCAAATAAACTTCCTCACTGTTTTATCAATGTCAAGGCACACAAATTGAGGTAACCACAGAGTATGCATGGTATAAATGGGCATAGAAGTAAACACTGATTTGGCCAAGGTGATGCGACCTGTTCTGTTGAGAAGTTTATGCTTCCAAGTCATAAGATGGCCTGCAAGTTTCTCAGTGATAAAACTGAAGTCACTTTTCTTAATTCTCCCATGTAATATTGGAGTACCCAGATACCTATCAAATCTAGCAATGAAAGCAATATTAGACAACTGCTTTATACGATCTTGCTTTCTTCTAGAGATGCTCGGGGAACAAATAGCTTTGGACTTAGCAAAATTTACTTTAAGACCTGAGGCCCTACAAAACTCAGCAATAGTCATATTAACCACTCTGGTTTATGTAATAGAAGCCTGAGCAAAAAGCATTAAGTCATCAGCAAAAAGAAGATGAGAGACTTTTGGGCCATTTCTAGCACAACGCAACGGCTGCCACTCCCCTCTATTTACCTTTTTCTCAATTAACAGGGATAACTTTTCCATACAGATCACAAATAAATAAGGAGATAAAGGGTCACCTTGACGTAACCCTCTTCTAGGTTTGAAAGAAGGAAGCTTACCACCATTCCAAACAAGAGAGAGAGAAGAAAAAGTAACACAAAACATGATGAGCTTGATAGTTATTTCGGGGAACCCAAAATCCTCAAGAGTAGATCTCAGGAAATCCCAATCAACTCTATCGTACGCCTTCTCTAAATCAATTTTGAAAGCCATAGCACCTTTTTTACTTTTGGTTTTATTGATGAAGTGCAACATTTCTTGAGCCACCAGAATATTATCATGAGTCCCTCTCCCCGGGATGAAGCTACTTTGAAGCGGGCTAATGAGCTTCATCAAGTAAGGGCGGAGCCGATTCACAAGCACCTTGGTAATAATTTTATATATCACATTGCAGAGGCTAATTGGACGCAACTGAGTAACCCTTGTTGGATTATTCTCCTTAGGGATCAACACTATAAGAGTTTCAGAAATTTTACCATCAAAACACCCTTCCTTGAAGGCATGACGAACTATATCTGTCACTGAGTCTCCCACCACCCCCCAAAACTTCTTAAAAAAGAAAGGTTGAAAGCCATCAGGGCCAGGCGCCTTAAAGGAATGCATAAACTTAATCGCAGTCCAAACTTCCTCCTTGGTGACTTCTTTGGTAAGCACTGTATAACAGTCATCCCCAAGTTTAGGCAAAAAATCAAACACTAAGTGGGAATTATTGTTAACCTCTGTACTACAAAATAAGCTCTTGAAATAGGTGGTAGCTTCTTGTTGAATGAGGATAGGGTCAGTGGACCATGTCCCATCCGAAAGGTAAAGTCCCTCCACCTTATTACGCTTCCGCCGCACCAAAGTTTGTGTATGGAAGAACTTTGTATTCCCATCCCCGAATTGCACCCATTTCTCTCGGGATTTTTGAAACCAAAGGATTTCTTCTTGAGCTAAAATTTCATCCAACTCCCTGCTCAAATCTGCCTCAAGATTAATCAAAAACACTGAATCAATCCATTCTAACTTTTTTTTGAATATTAGCAAGGCGGGAAGATATGGAACGCTTCCTCTTGAAAATATTCCCAAACACCTCATCATTAAATTTTAAAGCTGCATCTTTAACTGAGAGAAGTTTAGAAACAACATCACCTTCGTCACCACCCCATGCCTCTTGAACTAAGGCCCCAAAATGAGGATGAGTGGCCCAAGCAGCTTCAAACCGGAAAGGACGTTGACCCAGAGAAACTCCTTCCTATGTAACTTGATGAAGATTGGGTTGTGGTTAGAATAATTATGATAGAGATTCAAGCAATGAGCTTCAGGAAAGGAAATACGCCAATCCACATCAACTAAAGCTCTGTCCAGCCGCTTAGACATTCTCCTAGTCCCATTAAGAGTTCTGTGCCAAGTATGAGCCGGACCTACAAACCCCATATCCATAAGCTGGCAATTATCCATCATGTTAGCAAAAGACTCCGCTCTATTATTGTGAAAAGAGCCACTTCACACTTCTGAAGGAAGAAGAATATCATTGAAATCACCCAAAAGCATCCAAGGACCAACAATACTCCGACGTATATTAGACAAATAATCCCAGAACTGGTATCTAATAGTAGGCGTTGGGCTAGCATACACACCAATGCACCACCACTCCGAATTACCCTTCTTCAAATGACAAGTAATGGCTTGGGCACACGCATCTGCCACTGTAATTTGGACATCAGGACAGTTTGCAAGACACCATATGCCTCATGCATGCCCCTGAGCTTCGACAATGTGCACTGCGGTGTACCCCACTCTCTCCCAATACCTGCTCACCTTCTCAAATTGAATATGGGTCTCCAAAATAAATACCAGCGCTGGTTTGTAAAGCGACAAATATTCATGAAGATTTCGCTTAGCTCGTTTACTAGCTGCACCTCGAATGTTCCACGCAAGAATAGAAAATTCTTTGAAACCAAACATCATAAAAACCAGAAAAATAGGGACGAGCATCGTAACCTTAAACAAAGGCTTACTCTTCATGAATTTCAACTTGCATGTCCGTTTCCGGTGCCCTGGTTAAACTAGTATGCACTTGAGCTATCTCTGCATCAATCGTTTCATTTAACACAGCAATAGATACGAATCGCTCTCCATCAGAGACTGGATCCGGAGGCTGAGACCCAAAGATACCATGAAAATTATAATTTGCAGGATTGACATCCACCTGCTGCCCCAGGTCATCGACCCTACCCTGAGCTTTGATAGTAGTCCTTGGAGCCATGTTATTTCCCTGTGGATGAGCATGGTGCAACCTAACCACTTGCTGCCTTGCCTTGCTTTTATTTTCCATGGTTTCTTTTCTAGCTTGCTCGTCAGTAGAGAGATTTCGAATCTCAAATCTCTGGAGTTGACTAAGCACTTCGGGTTCCAACGTGAGTTTACTCTGCTCCACCTTGTTTCTAGATGGACCTGCACTTGGGCCCTCATTACGCTGCCTCTTATGAGTTTCTCGTGTCATGACCTGGTTGTGGCCCATATCAGTCACTAACGTCACTTGCCCCGTAACTTTGGATTTTCTATAAGAGTGACCAGAACTCCTCTCCATATTCTGTAACGAAGCAAACTTATTACGATGAGCAGTTTCCTTATTTTTAGTGTCCTGCATGAAGACCTTGGCTTTCCCCATTCTCTTTCTTCTAGAGACAACTAGCCAATCACCATGTGGATTCTCCTCCCCTCCATGATTAATGGCCTCATTAATAGGAGGATCCGTAACTGGTGTAACGTGCTTGTCCACCACATCTGATTGCTGCTTGCCGACCAGTGAAGCCGCCGTCGTCACCGTCTTCGCTGACTCCGTTCTAGATGGGCAGTCCCGGCTTACATGGCCGTAACATCCACACGAAGCACAAATACTGTGCAAACCTTCATATTCCACTTTGTACCAGTGGCCATTAACCCACACTTTCCCCACCACTGGTTTATGCAACTCTATTTCTACACATACCCTTGCAAATCTTCCTCTAGCGACACCCAATGTATTCATATCAACTTTGATTGGTGTCCCAACTGCAGAGGCCATAGCCAGAAGGAAACTCTCATCATAGAATAATAAGTTAAGTCCCGGAAAACGGACCCATGCAAAGGTCTTATCTATCTTCGTATGTTCTGGGTGGAAATCTGATGACCATCTCCTTACTGTCAAATAATGGTCATAAATCATCCATGGGCCACCCTCCATTGCCTTGCTGCGATCTGTCTCCAAATCTAGTTTGACCATAAAAAAACCACAGCCTAAATCCATGAGGTCCATGTCACCAATTGGTTTCCATAATACCTTCAAGTGGTTCTTCATAGCTGCATAGCCAATATCTCTGCTAAGTAACTTTACAATGAGAGCATCTTCCCATGGAACTCTTAATTGCTCCATAACACTATCGGCCACAATGATTTTGGGTAGAAGTGAGTTGCCTCTTTCATACTTAATCCGTACCAACTTTGCCGCAATCAAATCTACCTTTGGTGGAGGAGGTGGTGCAGTCTTCCCACCCATTAGTTTGTCCCGAAAAGAAATAGGTCTTGGCAGCAGAGCTGTGTCGTTAGCACTAGAATTCAAGGAAGTTGCACCACCTCTGCCGCCATCAGGTGGCTTACCCAACGGTGGAAGAAGGGGGGAGGCAGGTGGATAAACTCTGGATTCATTGTACTTGAACTAGTTATGGTCTAGTCTACTGATAAAGTTAATTTCATTGGACTAGAAGCGGAATGGAAGGTGTACATTTTGAAATGTAGATAGCTTTTTACTTACTTAGTATAAAAAAAATGATGAGCAGTTGAACATAATTAGGTGCACTTATCACCAATGATATGTGGATTTATGGGCATTTTTTTTTTTTTTTAGTTTTTTATGAGGTGGTTCTCACACTTTTAGTGTGAGATTAATTCTCACTCGGGCTTCGACATATAGGTATTTTTCTTAGTCATATGGACTAAGATATTTAATATCAAGAGTTTAATCCCTGCCATGTATGTATTCCCATACCATTGCCTAGCACTTTATACTTCTTTGCACCCTTTAATTCCCGATTTCTACCCATTTTATCAAGTACCAAAGAGTAAAAATATAAATTTTATAATTTCACTCCCCTCCCTGTTCCCACCATTTCTACCAAAATACAACATTAATTATTGGTATATATATTTTATTACAAAGGAGTGTAATGCATTGGGAAAAGAGAAAGGGCCAGTACATAATGGAAATAAAACTCTTGACATCAACTTTGTGGTTCTTATGACCAAAGAGGTGCTGCTAGACCCACATATTATTGACTAATTACTAGTATATAACTAACTACGTTCTAAATCACCATAAAAATTAAATTATAAATTAAATATTTAGATATTTTTAATTTTTGAAAGTGTATATTTATAAAAAGTATTATTATTTATGAATAATTGTTATATAAATAATGACAATATGTGATGGTGAAATGTTTGTAAGCAATTTTTTTAACACTTCCTTGCCAATATTTCATCAACCAAGGATTTATTTTTTAGGTGCATTATCCAAGCTTTTTGAGATGACAAGTTTTAGATAAATTATATGAAACTAAATGCTATAAAAGAATTATACCGAAAGCCAACAAATAGAAATAAAAAAGCTTTTTGATAACAACATAAATTTCAGGGATAGTTATAAGTTGATATTATTCTAACAACTCATTTTGACTAAGTATTATTTTTCTTTGAAGAGTTCTTTTGGTAATTTTTTTCTTTGAGGAGTAAATATTAGTTCATATAGCAAACACCATTATAAGCATTCACACGTTAATATGCAATTAATGAATATATCATTGGAGATTAGAAAAAAATAAAAAATAAAACCCCATCAGAAAACAGAGGCACAGACTGATCGCAAAATATTTTTTGCCCCTAAAATAGACTGATCTCTATCCCGAAATCATAGAAAACAACATTAATAGCTAGTAGCAAATTTGTCCCCGTTTTTGCTTGACCACCAACAATAAACTTATCATCCATAATTAGAAACCTTAGAGATGGAAAACCAATAAAATAAAAAGGTATATATATCCAATAAAAAAAAAGGTATATATATGAGAAAGCTAACATGCGACTATGCGAGGTTATAAGAGAAGCTTCACAATGGTGGCCATGTCCATCTTAGTGGTGGTGAGAAGTTAAAAAGTTTACTTAGGCCTTGTTTGGATAAACAATTTATTTAAGTATTTATATAAAAAATATCTTATGTAAGAAGTTCTTATACAATAAACTCCTTCTAAATTAAGCTATTTGTGTTATTATAGTTGAAGAAGCGCTTTTAAAATTTATAAACTCTTTTTAAAAGTATTTGGATAATTAAGTGTATAACTGCTTATAATTATATAAATTACTAAAAAGGACATCCATATAACTTCTCATTTTGAAATAGATCATAGTTTCTGATCCTTCTCCAATTGGAAGTAAAAACATAACACTCTTTAATTTGTATGTTTATTTTCAAATAAACTATAAGAATTTTTTTTTTAAAATTTCCATCAATGGCATAAAAATTAAAATTAAAATCAAAATAAATTCTCACTTCTAAAATGAATTGAAGCCCCAATTCTGCCCAAAACAATAATAGATAACTCATCTATGTAAAAGTTTTATTTTGGATAAATCAAGTAAAGTTTTTTTAAAATTAATCTTTAACAGAAATTTAAACCAAAATCACAAATAAGTCCTCATCTATGTAGTGAAACAAAGCCCCAAGTCAACTGAAGATAGAAGTAACTTGAACTCATCAATTTCGCCCATCCATTTGCAACAAACCCTAACGCCACAACAGATGATAAACCCCACAATTATAATAGTACAACATGATTATTGATTGAAAACCCATGCCAAAATCTAGGATAGGAGTAGAGGAAGAAGTGATGTGTTGTTAACTTTTAGCCATGAATACAGCAAACCATGCTCTATTTTCGAACAAAGAGTCCTAATGGAGTCAATAACGCAGTAGATCAGTCCTCTATTTACATTCCTTCAAGTGCAACTGATGAGGACCATGAGGTGAGATACGGCTTGAACATTGAACATGGGAAAAGTGAAGTAACAAATGGTGCAACGAATGACAATCTTCCTCTTCAAAGACGACGGTGAGGATGACGGAGGAGACCCACCGTCATGTTCGAATTGGAGAGGAGAAGTCAAGAAGGAGAAGAGAAGCCTTCGGGTTCCTTTGTTGAAACTTGGTTATATGCTGGAATTTTATGACTTTATCAAAGGCAATTTTATAAATAATTAATTATTATAAACACAACCACCGGTTAAGCTCATTTGAACTTTCGCAGAGGCTTATTTTCATAAGCCTCATATTTTAGCTTATGAAAATAAGCTCAAAACAACTTATTTAAAGAAAATAAGCACTTAATAAAAATCAATACAAACACNGCAGAGGCTTATTTTCATAAGCCTCATATTTTAGCTTATGAAAATAAGCTCAAAACAACTTATTTGAAGAAAATAAGCACTTAATAAAAATCAATACAAACACTTTTTTTAGTTTTTATAAGTACTTATTTTAGTAGAGAAGCCCAAATAAATCATAAATTAACTTATTCAAACGAGACTTTAGTAGTTTCCATGGTTAATCGTTTTGGGTCTTTCTAGCAGCAATAAATGAACATGGGCCATGTTCTAAATCTAAATTGGTACTGGGGATGCAGTTCAACAATTATGTCTTTAGCCTTTCTATTCCATGCCAAACAAAATGGACAACGTTAAATTTATAAGAGAAAAACAATAGTGGCACCAATTTAATTTTTAGCCTTAGCTTCAAGGCCAGCCTTAAATTTCTGAAGGCAACAGCTTCGGTCTTGAAAACCTCGCAAGGAGGGCATCGTCAATGCTAGTGCCAAAGAGGGTGACGTGAAGAGAAACAGTTGCGAGATTTACACTAGCAAAAGCAGATATGGCAACAGCAGGCAAGTCATCTCCATTGTATTGGAAGTGCACAAGTCACCTTATGGAACACAAACATGTCCCCAGGTTGAAGTTTTTGAGTGTAGAGTTTGTTTGTGGTGTTCTGGGGTCAATGAAACCAACTTCAAGACTTCTTACAGCAACAAACAGAAGCTCAGCTGAGCTAGGGTGGGTGTGAAATGAGTTAATACTACAAGCTGGAACCTCAAGAATAGCTAAGGATACGCTTTGGCCATTTATTGCTGGAAACTCCGCTACACCTGCTTTTGTTGCCTTAAAGCTAGGTGGAATTGGGGAACGAGCTATGCCACGCGTTCTGAAGGTAAAGAAATTTCCATCTATGGGTATGTTAGATTTTCTTGGGATAATGAAGTCTGATAGAATATTTGGATCACTTGCTTGATCTACCCAACAAATGGCAAAGACAGCTAGAAGAGAAGAAACCGTGCAATGTGTATAACCAGAGAGTTGGTCATGGTTAGTTGTTAAGAAAATGACGTTTGTTAATCACAATAAGTTTGATGATAATCCTATTCTTTGAGGAGTTAATTTATATGAATTACTTAATGGGAAAAGAATGTAGGGTTTCGGATTTTTTTCTTTTTTAAAAAAATATGTTAAGAATATTCATATGAGTTATGAGTGTTAAATAAAGCAGAGCATAGAAGTCCCACAATGGATAAAAAAGAAGATGTGTGATATATAATATTTAAATTGACCCAAGATTTATGAGTTTAAGCTTTTGGATCAAATTAGTATTTATCTAAATGTCTTATGCCATGGGGCCATGTCACGAATTTTTTCCACCAACTAGTATCAAAGCCCATGGTTGATTTGAGCGAAACATTGTTTATGTTCTTGTGGTGCTAGAAGATAGAACGGGAATCGACCTCCATAGAATAAGAGAATAGATGAGCCTCCTTAAGTGTTTCTGGGTTCATAATGGGTCTTCATGGAAGAGAGGAGAGCATAAGGACTTCCTTGGTTGTTGTTGGGTTTCCATGAAAGAAGAGTGCAAATGAGCCTCTTTGTTAGTGGTGCTCCTTGGGATAAGAAGCATATACAGAAAAGGAGAGTGGAAGTGGGCTTCTCATAAGTGAAGCACGTGGGGTCCTCCAATTAAGGGGGAGTTATCAATACTTACATGTAAGGGAGAGATTTTAAAAATATTTACATATAAGTGATGTGGGTATTAAGTAATATGGAGTATAGATGTTCTACATTGGATGTTAAAATATATGTGTGGTATATAATATTTAGATTGAACCAAGGTTCATTAACTTAAGAATTTGGGTCAAATTAGTGTGTATCCAAGTGTCTTATGCGGTTATGCCACATGCTTGTGGGCCCACGAATCTTCTCCATCAAACATGCTCAAGTGCTTCCACCTAAAATACAATCCAAATACCCCTTAAGTTATTTGATTATTATATTTATATATGTGATTGTAACGTGTAAAATATGTAGTTGTTGTCTTTTATACCAGATTTTTATGTTCAAATATAAACAAAATAATTATATATCTAAAATGATATTGGACCATTTTTCAAGTGGACATATGTCTCTTTGTTTTTTTTTTTTTTTCATATGTGAATCCTGTATACAGCTAGATTGATGTGTACAAAGCATGTTCTTATATGTTTCCATTTCGCCTACACTAGAAATTCAGAACAGAAAAGACCAAATACAATTAGAATATACTTCCAACACTTTTCTTACATTGGGGCGTGAGCTTAGATGTAAATTTTGAGGTCTTTGAGCCAATAAAGTGCTCAGAAGCATATACTAGAGGATGTATGATTGTTTAGGATGTGTTTGACAGGAAGCAAAGTAGAAAGAACGTAGGAAGAAGAATTTAAAATGGACATTGCATCTACATATGAAGTAGCTGACATACAGGACGGCTGCAATTAACTTCGTAATCTTCATTAGTTTTTGTCATCCAGAAAGATTAATAAAATGAACAAAGAAAAATTATTGTCATCCCCAAAATTTCCAACCTGATAACCCCAATAATTAAATAGATCACTCGTAAAGGCTAGAGAACCTCATCTTCTAGCGATTGTTATCCTTAANTAAAATGGACATTGTATCTACATATGAAGTAGCTGACATACAGGACGGCTGCAATTAACTTCGTAATCTTCATTAGTTTTTGTCATCCAGAAAGATTAATAAAAAGAACAAAGAAAAATTATTGTCATCCCCAAAATTTCCAACCTGATAACCCCAATAATTAAATAGATCACTCGTAAAGGCTAGAGAACCTCATCTTCTAGCGATTGTTATCCTTAAATTTTAACCATGTCTTCCACTACCCTAAAACTCCTCTCACTGATTATCTCTGCTTTTGCCATTGTGAAAATAACAATGGCTGGCGACCCAGATATCCTCACTGATTTCATAGTTCCTCAAGGTACAAACATCGTTGATGGGAACTTCTTCACCTACACTGGCTTTCGTGCCCTTGTGCAGGCAAACCAACCAGCACCCACTAGCTTCAAGGTATTGAAGGCAAGCATGGTAGAGTTTCCAGCTCTTAATGGACAAAGTGTCTCTTATGCTGCCCTTCAATTCCCAGGTGGGACTGTCAACCCTCCTCACACCCACCCTCGCTCTGCCGAGCTCCTCTTTGTTGCCCAGGGTTCAGTTCAAGTGGGATTTGTGGACACCACCAACAAGCTCTTCACTCAGAAACTTCAACCAGGGGACATGTTCATATTCCCTAAGGGACTTGTGCACTTCCAATACAATGATGATCCCAAGACGTTCGCTCTAGCTGTATCTGCATTTGGTAGTGCTAATGCTGGGACAGTATCGATGCCTAACACTTTGTTTAACACTAGCATTGATGATAATGTCCTGGCTTTGTCTTTCAAGACTAATGTTGCCACCATTCAAACTTTGAAGAAAAGCTTTGCTCCCTAAGCTAAGCCTGAAGCTGAAGGAGATATATCTTACATGAGTCGGTGTGTGCTGGTGTCCTAATTGATTTGTTAATTTATTTTTCCGTTTTTTTCACTTTTGATTCAATAAATACTTCTGGTGAAAGGTTGTTTATTACAAATTATTTGATTTTTCATTGGGATTATCTGGTAAATTATCTTTGGTAAGATTGTTATGATCCATTCCAAATCAAATATTGTCTTCATCAAATAAGATTTTCAGGAAACGAAGAACATTACTTTTAACATATTGTTGTTTTTAATAGTGACATGATAAATCTCATTGCCTAATAAAACTTCTATAGTCTCGGAATCTAATTTTTATTTTCTACATGTATAAATATTTCGTAGTGTTAGAATTTAGTTTCAAAAGAATTACTTCCAGTTGAATACAAATAAAATTATTGATACTTTATTTTTCCTTTTTTAATTCTTCACATTTCCTTAGGCATATTAATATTGACGCCAAATATAAGTTATCATCACTTTCAAGGAACAAAAATAGCATTAAGAAATTAAAAGTTTGCAGTCACTTGCCGCTTGTATCAAGCATGTATTAACATTTGATGCTATCAGCCATCTGAAGTTAATAAAATTGTTCTTCAACTTCGGTTGAATTGATTAACAATACAAGCAGTTTGCATTCCAAAAATGAATGAGGGCATTTGTTGCCCCTTACTAAAATTAGGGATGGCAAAAAAGTCTCCATTAATTAAGACCGTAGCAACAAGGATTCCCCGAGTTTCTACAGGGAACTAGATTTTTTTTTCTCCACTAGGGCGGGAAGAGATTTCTTCACATTTGAAGTTTGGGGTCTGGGCAGAGATTACAAAAGATAACTAATCTTCTCTATTTTGAGTTCCAAGGTCAGAATTCGAATATTATTTTCTGAGTGAAAGACAAATTCCATAAAATAAGTGACGTTCACAAATAATTAAATGAGGAAGCATGTGAACTAAAATCTTTTTAGGGGTTAGTTGATATTATATCTATGTTTACTAACTATGCTAATTTTTCTAATATATTTTTATATGAATGTAAACACAATCATTTGGACTATTTATGAAAATCTTCTTACATTAGGTAAAAGGAAAATGATAAGAGCTCTGAAATCACATGGTTTATTTAGCATGACTGAAAAATCATATTTAGAACATTACCCTTGTGAAGGTTAAAAGTCAAGGATAATTCTCTGCGTGTCCTCCAAACTCCATGTCAATATCAACTGTACATACATATATACTAAAAAAATTGGGGCTAAACGCCCAGAAACAAACAGAAGCTACAGAAAACTACGACAAGCAAACTAAAAAGAGCATGGGGAGGGTGAGAGAGATGCACCACTCCCATTTCTTGAACAAGGCTGTAGTTTGCCAACCAGTCAGCACAGGTGTTCCCACTTCTAATAGTGTGCTGCACCTTAATATGCCAATCTCTGTTTAGCAGCTTAGAGATCTTCTTCCACTACTGCAAGTGCTTACCTCCAAAGCTACTCTTGCAAGACAGCTGCTTCACTGTAGACAAAGAATCACTCTCCAAAATCACCTGCATGAAACCAAGTCTCAACGCCATATCCAACCCTTCCAAGATACCCCATAATTCAGCACAAAATCGGAAGTGGTGCCCAACCTCCGCGTAACCCTTGCGACCACTCACCCCTCATGTCTCTTAACGCACCGCAGCCAACAATCCCTGGGTTGCCTTTCGAAGCTCCATCCGAATTGAGCCTGACCCATCCCACCTCCGGTCTTTGCCAACGCACCTGGTGCACTTCAGAAGGAGGTTGAAGCACCACCTCATGGCCATTAGAATCACAAGAATCAATGAAGTTAAGAATCACCTCACAAGGGTCTGTGGGTCTCGTGAAAGAATCATAAAGAAAAAAGCTAAATTCCTCCATTTCCAAATCACACACGCTGTAACCACCCAAACCAAACTCCAAGGCTTTCCTATTCCTCCTAAATTCTGGTTTAGATTATTCTCTAACCATTGTGTCAAATCCCTAGTGAAAAATTGCACCCGCATGGACGGCTTCACAAACCTCTTCCAGATTCTCCAAGCCCATCCTCAATCACGCACTGCATGGAGCACGGTTTAGATTTTTGTTTCCTTGATTTTTGTCTATATTCCTTTTGTAAGATAGGTCGATGGTCTATTTATGATTAGATTTTTTCTTGGCCAGCCATAAAGGTTAATAGTCAACGATTCATGTATAACATGTAAAAGCAAAGACCCGGTGAAGATTTGAATCATTGAGCAATACAAGTTCTGAGATTATATGTAATTACCTAAATTTGTTTAATAAGCATGTTTAAACAAACCCTGCTTAGAAATAAAGTATACAACATTCAATCCTTTTAAAACTTTTGTTCTAAATCAATAAAATACCTCAAATATAAAATGGGTGACAAACTGAAAGATAAGTGAAATTATAATTTCAACAAAATTACAATCTTAATTGCTCAGAGAAGACTGCCATAACTTGGAAGAAAACTGAAGCATGGGTACTACATTATTTAGTTGAACAAATAACAATAGCATTCCACTAATCCCTTGGAATTGAATTCTTATTTTGAAAATATCAATAAGAACTGCGTCTCTATGGGCACTTGGGTGTTCCTTCCTTGGTCTTCCAGTTGTTATAGTATGTACATTCTTCCTTGTGGCCATAAGTTCCTGATGGAACACACAAACATTTCAGACAACACTTGTTGTAGAACGTTAAACAGACATTTTGTTTTATGGTTTTCTACGAGGTGGTCCCAATATCTTTTGTGTGAGACTAATTTTCGCTCAGGCTTCGGCATATAAACATTTTCCTTAGTCATAGGAACTAAGATATTCAATATCAAGAATTTAATCTCTGCCATGTACGTACTCCTATACCATTCTCTAGAACTTTATACTTCTTTGCATCTTTTAATTCCCGATTTCTACCCATTTTATCAAGTACCAAAGAGTAAAAATATAAATTTTATAATTTCAGTCCCCTCCTTGTTACCACCATTTCTACCAAAATACAACGTTAATTATTGATATATATATTTTTATTACAAGGGAGCATAATGCATTGAAAAAAGAAAAAAAGGAGTACAGGGTAGAAATAAAACTCTTAACATCAACCATGTGGTTCTTATGACCAAAAGAGGTGCTGCTAGAGCCACAGATTATTGACTAATTACTAGTATATTAATAACTACGTTCTAAATCACTATAAAAATAAAATTATAAATTAAATATTTAGATATTTTTAATTTTTAAAAGTGTATATTTATAGAAAAAAAGTATTATTATTTATGAATAATAGTTATATAAATAATGTCAATATGTGATGGTAAAATGTTTGTAAGCAATTTTTTAACACTTCCTTGCCAATATTTCATCAACCAAGGATTTCTTTTTTAGGTGCATTATCCAAGCTTGCTGAGATAAAAAGTTTTAGATGAATTATATGAAAATAAATGCTATAAAATAATTATACCGAAAGCCAACAAATAGAAATTACAAAAGCTTTTTGATAACAACATAAATTCCAGAGATAGTTATAAGTTGATATTATTCTAACAACTCATTTTGACTAAGTATTATTTTTCTTTGAAGAGTTTTTTTAGTAATTTTTTTTTCTTTGAGGAGTAAATATTAGTTCATATACCAAACACCATTATAAGCATTCACACGTTACTATGCAATTAATGAATATATCATTGGAGATTAGAACCAAAAAAAATCAAATCCCATCAGAAAATAAAGGCCCAGACTGATCGCAAAATATTTTTTGCCCCTAAAATAGACTGATCTCTATCCCGAAATCATAGAAAACAACAGTAGTAGCTAGTAGCAAATTTGTCCCCGTTTTTGCTTGACCACCAACAATAAACTTATCATCCATAATTAGAAACCTTAGAGATGGAATTAAAACCAATTAACTAAAAAGGTATATATATCAAATAAAAAAAAAAAAAAGGGATATATATGAGAAAGCTAACATGCGAGGTTAAGAGAAGCTTGACAATGGTGGCCATGTCCATCTTAGTGGTGATGAGAAGTTAAAAAATTCACATAGTAGTTTCCATGGCTAACCGTTTTGGGTCTTCTAGCAGCATTAAATGAACATGGGCCATGTTCTAAATATAAATTGTTATTGGGGATGCAATTCAACAATTATGTCTTTAGCCTTTGTATTCCATGCCAAACAAAATGGACAACGTTAAATTTATAAGAGAAAAACAATAGTGGCACCAATGTAATTTTAACCAGTGTGATGTGTATAACCAGAGAGTTGGTCCTGGTTAGTTGTTAAGAAAGTTATGTTGGTAGTTCACAATACGTTTGATGATAATCCTATTCTTTGAGGAGTGAATTTATATGAATTAGTTAATGGGAAAAGGACGTAGGGTGCTTCGGATTTTCTTTTTTTTTAAAAAAAAAATATGTTAAGAATATTCATGTGATTGGTATGAGTGTTAAGTAAAGCAGAGCATAGAAGTCCCATATTGGATAAAAAAAAAAAAAAGAATATGTGTGATATATAATGCTTACATGTGAGAGGGAGATTATAAAAATATTTACATGTAAGTGATGTGGGTATTAAGTAATGTAGATTATAGATGTTCTACATTGAATAGAAAAATGTGTGGTATATAATATTTAGATTGAACCAATGTTCATCAACTTAAGCTTTTGAGTGAAATTATTGCGTATCCAAGTGTCTTATGTGGTTATGCCACATGCTTGCGAGCCCACGAATTTTCCCCATCAAACATGCTCAGGTGCTTCCACCTAAAATATAATTAAAATAGCCCTCAAGCTATTTTGTTATTATTTTTATATATATGATTATAACATGTAAAATATGTGGTAATTTTTTTTAGATTTTTATGTTTAAATATAAATAAAATAACCATACATCTAAAATAATATTTGACTATTTTTCAGGTGGACACATGTCTCCCTTTTTCTTTTTCTTTTTTTCATATGTGAATCCTGTAAACAGATAGATTGATGTTTACAAAGCATATTCTTATTTCCATTTCGCCTACGCTAGAAATTCAGAACAGAATAGACCAAATACAATTAAAAAATATACTTCCAACACTTTTCTTACATTGGGGCGTGAGCTTAGATGTAAATTTTTAGGTCTTTGAGCCAATAAAGTGCTCAGAAGCATATACTAGAGGATGTATGATTGTTTAGGATGTGTTATACAGGAAGCAAAGTAGAAAGAACGTAGGAAGAAGAATTTAAAATGGACATTGTATCTACATATGAAGTAGCTGACATACAGGACGGCTGCAATTAACTTAGTAATCTTCATTATTTTTTGTCATCCAGAAAGACTAATAAAAAGAACAAAGAAAAATTATTGTCATCCCCAAAATTTCCAACCTGATAACCCCAATAAATAGATCACTCCGAAAGGCTAGAGCACCTCATCTTCTAACCATTGTTGTCCTTAAATTTTAACCATGTCTTCCACTACCCTAAAACTCATCTCACTGATTATCTCTGCTTTTGCCATTGTGAAAATAACAATGGCTGCTGACCCAGATATCCTCACTGATTTCATAGTCCCTCAAGGTACAAACATCGTTGATGGGAACTTCTTCACCTACACTGGCTTTCGTGCCCTTGTGCAGGCAAACCAACCAGCACCCACTAGCTTCAAGGTATTGAAGGCAAGCATGGTAGAGTTTCCAGCTCTCAATGGACAAAGTGTCTCTTATGCTGCCCTTCAATTCCCAGGTGGGACTGTCAACCCTCCTCACACCCACCCTCGCTCTGCCGAGCTCCTCTTTGTTGCCCAGGGTTCAGTTCAAGTGGGATTTGTGGACACCACCAACAAGCTCTTCACTCAGAAACTTCAACCAGGGGACATGTTCATATTCCCTAAGGGACTTGTGCACTTCCAATACAATGATGATCCCAAGACGTTCGCTCTAGCTATATCTGCATTTGGTAGTGCTAATGCTGGGACAGTATCGTTGCCTAACACTTTGTTTAACAGTACCATTGATGACAATGTCTTGGCTTTGGCTTTCAAGACTAATGTTGCCACTATTCAAACTTTGAAGAAAAGCTTTGCTCCCTAAGCTAAGCCTGAAGCTGAAGGAGATATATCTTACATGAGTCGGTGTGAGCTGGTGTCCTAATTGGTTTGTGATTTTTTTTTTTATTCAATAAATACTCTGGTGAAAGTGTGTTTGTTGCAAATTATTTGATTTTTCATTGGGATTAGCTGGTAAATTATCTTTTGTAAGATTGTTATGATCCAAATCAAATAATGTCTTCATCAAAGAAGATTTTCAGAAAACGAAGAACATTACTCTAGACATATTGTTGTTTTTAATTGTGATATGATAAATCTCATTGGACTTCTATAGTCTCGGAATCTAATTTTTATTTTCTATATGTATAAATATTTCGTAGTGTTAGAATTTAGTTTCAAAAGAATTACTTCCAGTTGAATACAAATAAAATTATCGTTACTTTATTTTTCCCTATTTTAATTCTTCACATTTCCTTAGGCCTATTAGTATTGACGCCAAATAAAAGTTATCATCACTTTCAAGAAGGAACAAAAATAGCATTAAGAAATTAAAAGTTTGCAGTCACTTGCCGCTTGTATCAAGCATGTATCAACATTTGGTGCTATCAGCCATTTGAAGTTAATAAAATTGTTGTTCAACTTCTCTTGAATTGATTAACAATACAAGCACTTTTCATTCCGAAAATGAATGAGGGCATATGTTGCCCCTTACTGAAATTAATGATGGCAAAAGTCTCCACTAAGACGGTAGTGACAAGGGTTCCCCGAGTTTCTACAGGGAACTAGATTTTTTATCTCCACTGGGGCGGGGAGAGATTTCTCCCCATTTGAAGTTTGGGTTCAGGGCAAAGATTACAAAAGATAACTAATCTTCAGTATTTTGGGCTCCAAGGTCAGAATTCGAATATTATTTTCTGAGAGAAAGACAAATTCCATAAAATAAGTGACGTTCACAAATAATTAAATGAGAAGCATGTGAACTAAAATCTTTTTAGGAGTCAGTTGATATTATATATATGTTTACTAACTATGCTAATTTTCCTAATATATTTTTTTATGAATGTAAACACAAGTCATTTGGACTATTTATGGAAATCTTCTTAAATCAGATAAAAGGAAAATGATAATAGCTCTGAAATGACATGGTTTATTTAGCATTACTGAAAAATCATATTTAGGACATCACCCTTGTGAAGGTTAAAAGTCAAGGATAATTCTCTTCGTGTCACTCCTTGTCAATATCAACTGTACATACATATATACTAAAAAAAANTTTTAGTGTTAGATATAAATTTCAAGAAGAAACTCTAAGTTGAATACTAATAAAAAAATATTATTACTTTATTCTTCCCTATTTCAATTCTTCACACTTCCTTAATTATATTTTATCAATAGCTTTGATGCCAAATAAAGTTTATGTTCACTTTTAGGGGTGAATTTGGTATAGGGTGAAGACTGCTAAATCTTAAAGGACTAATCTTTATTAGGTTAAAAATTAATTTTTTAAGATTTATCAGTCTTTACTCCATACCAAACGGTGCAAAAACTAGCATTAAGAAATTAAAAGGCATTAGTCACTTGTATCCCGTTTCCTTTTACTGTTTTTGTTTTTTTGGTGGGATGGGGGAGTGGGAGGAGAGGGGCAACAATTTTTGCTGCCTAAGGAAAAAACTTTCCATTTAGAAGATATTATATGCGGTAAGTATAAGAAATTCTTATGTAGTTTGATAGAAAAGGTAGAGCCAACGGGCCCTAGCTCCCCTAGATTTTTTAAAATACATAATTATGTATAAATATTTGAATATTGCTGCTTTGTCCCCTCCAAAATTTTTAGAATTTCTATATATATATGGCCACTCAAAAATTTGTTTTATAATATTTTATACAATTACATTCACATACATTTAAGTGTTAATTAGATGTATGTATTGTATGGTTATTTTTAAATTTTTTTATTGTCTTATAACCCTTATCTTGGACCCCCAAGAAAATTTTGGGCTTCGCACTTGTTTGAAAGCAGTATTTTAGGTCAATAAAAGAATAACACTAAATGGGTTACACTAAGTCAAATCAAATTAGATATATTGTTTTATTCTATTAACCTATCAGGTATCATCTTTTTATTAGCCTAGATTACTATTTTCANAACCCTTATCTTGGCCCCCCAAGAAAATTTTGGGCTTCGCACTTGTTTGAAAGTAGTATTTTAGGTCAATAAAAGAATAACACTAAATGGGTTACACTAAGTCAAATCAAATTAGATATATTGTTTTATTCTATTAACCTATCAGGTATCATCTTTTTATTAGCCTAGATTACTATTTTCAGTGTATATAAGAATTTTTCCATTAGTACAAGAATATTCACATACTTCACATACGAATTAAGAAGCCACCATGTAGCCATCCATGCATCAGTAATCAGCAAGGAGTAATGCGAGTCAATCACAACTTTATCCTTCTTCAAGCATCCTTTATTAAATCAAAAAGAATGCTGGCAAGGAAGGGTGGAAGCAAATCCTATTATTTGATGTTTACAAAGCACTTTGTTTCAGTTCACCTAATCTATTTGAGGTTTACAAGGCACGTTGCTTTGATTTTGGCTTCAGGAAAAGATCCTGTTAGGTAAGGCGGAACGCAGCAAGAATACAAATGAAAAATTCAGAACAGAAAAGGCTAAAGCCAATAGAATATGCTTCCAGTACAATGGGGCCGTGAACTTAGATGTAAATTTTGAGGTCTTTGAGCCAATAAAGTGCTCGGATGCATATAATAGAGGATGTATCATTGTTTAGGATGTTTGATAGGACGCAAAATAGAAAGAACGTAGGAAGAAGAATTGAAAATGGACAATGTATCTTGATATGAAGTAGGTGATAATACATCCAATTTTTGTCCTTTGCACTTAAGTAACATTCATGGCGAGTTTTACTAGCTATATGACACAATAATAGCTGCAATTACGACAAAGGAACTTCGTAATCTTCATTAGTTTTTGTCATCCAGATAGATTAATACGAAAAAAAAAAATCATGGTCTTCCTCAAAATTTCCCACCTGATAACCCCAATAAATAGACCACTCCCAAAGGCTAGAGCACCTCATCTTCTAACCATTTTTATCCATAAATCTTAACTATGTCTTCCGCTGCCCTAAAACTCCTCTTACTGATTATATCTGTTTTGGCCATTGTGAAAATAACAAAGGCTGGTGACCCAGATATCCTCACTGATTTCATAGTCCCTCAAGGTACAAACAACGTTGATGGGAACTTATTCACCTACACTGGCTTTCGTGCCCTTGTGCCGGCAAACCAACCAGTACCCACAAGCTTCAAGGTATTGAAGGCAAGCAGGGTAGAGTTTCCAGCTCTCGATGGACAAAGTGTCTCTTATGCTGCCCTTCAATTCCCAGGTGGGACTGTTAACCCTCCTCACACCCACCCTCGCTCTGCCGAGCTACTCTTGGTTTCCCAGGGTTCCCTTCAAGTGGGATTTGTGGATACAACCAATAAGCTCTTCACTCAGAAACTTCAAGAAGGGGACATGTTCATATTTCCTAAGGGACTTGTGCACTTCCAATACAATGCTGATCCCAAGACGTTTGCTCTAGCTATATCTGCATTTGGTAGTGCTAATGCTGGGACAGTATCGTTGCCTAACACTTTGTTTAACAGTACCATTGATGACAATGTCTTGGCTTTGGCATTCAAGACTAATGTTGCCACCATTCAATCTTTGAAGAAAGGCTTTGCTCCCTAAGCTATGCCTGAAGCTGAAGGAGATATATCTTACATGAGTCGATGTGTGCTGGTGTCCTATTTGGTTTTTTTTTTTTTTTTTTTTTATGTAATCTTCTGGTGAAAGGGTGTTTGTTGCAAACTATTTTATTTTTCATTGGGATTAGCTGGTAAATTATCTTTGGTAAGATTGTTATGATCCAAATCAAATAATGTCTCATCAAAGAATATTTTCAGGAAAGGAAGCACATTACTCTTGACCTATTGTTGTCTTTAATTGTGATATGATAAATCTCAGTGCCTAATAAAACTTTTATATTCTGGGAATCCAATTTTTATTTCCTACATGTATAAATATTTCGTAGTTTTAGATTTAAGTTTCAAAAGAATTACATCGAGTTGAATACTAATAAAATTATTGTTACTTTATTTTTCCCTATTTTAATTCTTCACACTTCCTTAAACTTATTAATATTGACGCCAAATAAAAGTTAACATCACTTTTAAGAAGGAGCAAAAATAGCATTAAGAAATTAAAAGTTTTGCAGTCACATGCCGCTTGTATCAGGCATGTGTTCACATTTGTTCCTATCAGCCATTTGAAGTTAATAAAAATGTTCCTCAATTTCGTTTGAATTGATTAACAATACAAGCAGTTTTCATTCCAAAAATGAGTGAGGGCATATGTTGCCGGTAAGGATTAGGGATGACAAATTCCCCACTTAGGCGGGTATCAACATGGATTCCCCGAGTTTCGGCTGGGAAGATGATTTTTATTCCCAAGGGATGAGCAGAGATTTCTCCCCATTTGAAGTTTGGGGACAGGGCAGCGATTTGGAAACATAAATAACCTTCAGTATTTTCAGCTCCAAGGTCGGAATTTGAATATTATTTTCTAAGTCAGAAATCATGAAGCTATTTTCCAGATCTTTCCCAATTAATTAAAAACCTAAAAGGTTAACTCTTTTTGTGTAAACCTAAAAGGTTTCTTTCCAACAAAATCATAAAAATTCCAAGTACATAAAATTTAAGAATAGAACTTACAATATGTTCGAAGGAAAAAAACAGGAACCTTTTCTCTGTTTCCTTTTCTTCCTTCCTCTTTATTATTGTGATCAAAGTTCTCACTCTTCTTTTTCATCTCCGCCATGATGATAATTTTCACGTTAGTATGTATATTCTTAATAGAGTTAAACTGTACAACTCCTAATAGAGTTTTAAGATTTGCTTTAAATTACTTTTTAACACTTATTATTTTATTTTAGAGTGTATTGTGTGAAAGACAAATTCCGTAAAATATGTGACGTCGTTGGAAGCAAATGAACTAAAATCTTTTTCGGGGTTAGTTGATATTCTATATCTATGTTTACTAACTATATGGTCATTTATCCAATATATATTTATATGTATGTAAACACAAGTCATTTGGACTATTTATGAAAAACTTCTTACATCATGTAAATGGAAAATGAGAATAGCTCTGAAATGACATGGTTTCGTTGTTTAGCATTACTGAAAAATAAAATTTAAGACATCACCCTTATTAAGGTTAAAATCAAGGATAATTCTCTGCTTATCCTCCAAATTTCGCTTCAATATCAGCTATATATATGTCATTGCCAGAGTTAGGCGAGGTCGGCAACTGACAAAAGATAAAGAGATGGTCAGGGGAGGCCGGAGCCGGAGCTCCGGCGCCACCTCCGACGCTCAAGTTAGCAAGGTCGGGGAAGGGAGTGAGAGAAAAGCTAGAGAAAAAGCGTGAGCCCCCTTGTGTGTGTGCTCTGAAGAGATTATGTAGGAGAATGTACCTTAGCAGAGGTACTATGGTCTTTTTACTGTAGCAATGAGTAATGAATTTATTGAGTATCAACAATATAAATATATAATAACAAAAATATTGCAATCCCCCATCCCCCACCCTTCCCCTTCTTTGTTCCGCCAGTGATCTATAAGTAGTTTTTAGTGTTAGATATAAATCTCAAGAAGAAACTTTAAGTTGAATACTAATAAAAATTATTATTACTTTATTCTTCCCTATTTCCATTCTTCACACTTCCTTAATCATATTTGATCAATAGCATTGATGCCAAATAAAGTTTATCTTCACTTTTAGGAGTGAGTTTGGTATGGGGTAAAGACCGACAGATCTTAAAGGATTAATCTCTAACATGTTAAAGATAAATCTCTTAAGGTTTATTGGTCTTTACCAATATCAAACTCACCAAGGTGTAAAAAATAACATTAAGAAATTAAAAGGCATGAAATCACTCGTATCCCTTTCCCTTTTACTCTTGTGTTTTTGGGAGGGATGGGGAGTGCAAGAAGATGGGCAACAGTTTTTGCTGCCTAAGGCAAAAACTTTTCCTTTGGAAGATAGTACATGCCATAAATACGAGAAATCCTTATATAATCTGAGGGAAGAGACAAAGGCAAGGGGTGCCAGGGGAGCCTTCCCTTGGCCCCCTAGATTTCTTAAAATATATAATTATCTATAAAAATTTGAATATTACCACTTTGTCCCCCAAATTCTTTTAGAATTTCTATATATGGCCACCCAAAAATTTGTTGTATAATATTTTATACATTCACATACTTTTAAGTATTAATTAGATCTATTTCATATAGTATGTATGTATATATTTTAAATTTTTTTTATTTGTCTTATAACCCTTGTCTTGGCCTCCCAAGAAAATTTCTGGCTCTACCCCCATCTGAAAGTAGAATTCTAAGCTAATAAAAGAATAACAAGGAATAGGTATACTAAGTTAAGTCAGATTAGATATATTATTTTATTTGACATAATAAGATCGTTTTAGTAGCCTAGATCACTCAGAGTATATAAGAATTTCTCCATTTAGTACAGGAATATTCAAATACTTCACATACCAATCAAGAAGCCACCATGTAGCCAGCCATGCATCAGTTATCAGCAAGAAGTAATGTGAGTCAATCAAAATTTTCTACTTCTTCAAGCATCCATTATTAAATCAAAAAGAAGACTGATAAAGAAGTGTTGAAGCAAATCCTACCACCTATTTAATGTTTACAAAGCACTTTGTTTCAGTTCACCTAGTCTATTTGAGGTTTACAAAGCACGTTGGTTTGATTTTTGCTTCATGCAAAGATCCTGACATCCTGTCAGGTAAAGCCGAACCCAGCAAGACTATACTGTCTATACATAAGAAAATTCAAATCAAATAATTAACTTATTATTTTTTTTATACATGCTTGTCCGTCCATTATGATCACGATGAGCTACTCCTGGAACATTCTTAGTGTCTTTTACTAGCTATATAACATAATAAGATAGCTGCAATTAAAACAAAAATACCTTCGTAATCTTCATTACATTTTCTCATCCAGATGGATTAAAATAATTAAAAAAAAAAACATCGTTTTCATCCTCAAAATTTCCAGCTAGATAACCCTAATAAATAGAGCACTCCCAAAGGCTCGAGATCCTCATCTTCTAACCATTCTATCGAAGTAATCCTGAACTTGAGGGCTAACACTCCTTATACCTCAAAAGTTTAACCATGTCTTCTACTACCCTAAAACTTCTCTCACTGATTATCTCTACTGTTGCCCTTGTGAAAATAACAATTGCTGGTGACCCAAATATCCTCACTGATTTCTTAGTCCCTCAAGGTGTAAGCACTGTTGATGGGAACTTCTTCAGCTTCACCGGAATGCGTGTCCTTTTGCCGGGAAACCAACCACCCCAAGCCTTCAAGGCCTTGAAGGCAAGCATGGCAGAGTTTCCAGCTCTCAACGGACAAAGTGTCTCTTACGCTGCCCTTCAATTCCCAGGTGGGACTATCAACCCACCTCACACCCACCCTCGCTCTGCCGAGCTACTCTTTGTTGCCCAGGGTTCAGTTCAAGTGGGATTTGTGGACACCACCAACAAGCTCTTCACTCAGAAACTTCAACCAGGGGACATGTTCATATTCCCTAAGGGACTTGTGCACTTCCAATACAATGCTGATCCCAAGACGTTCGCTCTAGCTATATCTGCATTTGGTAGTGCTAATGCTGGGACAGTTTCGTTGCCTAACACTTTGTTTAACACTAGCATTGATGATAATGTCCTGGCTTTGGCTTTCAAGACTAATGTTGCCACCATTCAAACTTTGAAGAAAAGCTTTGCTCCCTAAGCTAAGCCTGAAGCTGAAGGAGCAATATCTTACATGAGTCGATGTGTGCTGGTGTCCGAATTGGTTTTTTATTTTATTTTTCTGTCTTTTAACTTTTGATTCAATAAATACTTCTGGTGAAAGGGTGTTGTTTATTGCAAATTATTTGATTTTTCATTGGGATTAGCTGGTAAATTAGCTTTGGTAAGATTGTTATGATCCAAATCAAATAATCTCTTCATCAAAGAAGATTTTCAGGAAACGAAGAACATTACTCTTGACATATTGTTGTTTTTAAATGTAATAGATAAATCTCAATTCCTAATAAAACTTCTATAGTCTCGGAATCTAATTTTTATTTTCTACATTTATAAATATTTCGTAGTGTTAGAATTAAGTTTCAAAAGAATTACTTCCAGTTTAATACAAATAAAATTTTTGTTACTTTATTTTTCCCTATTTTAATTCTTCACACTTCCTTAAGCATATTTAGTCATAAGCATATCAGTATTGGCGCCAAATAAAATTTATCATCACTTTTAAGAAGAAACGAAAATAACATTAAGAAATTAAAAGTTTTGCAGTCACATGCCGCTTGTATCAAGCATGTATTCACATTTGGTGCTATCAGCCATTTGAAGTTAATAAAATTGTTCTTCAACTTGGTTTGAATTGATTAACAATACAAGCAGTTTTCATTCCAAAAATGAATGAGGGCAGATGTTGCCCCTTACCAGGATTAGGGATGACAAATTCCCCACTTAGGCGGGTACCAACGTGGATTCCCCGAGTTTCGGCTGGGAACAGGATTTTTTATCCCCACAGGGTGGGCAGAGATTTCTCCCTATTTGAAGTTTGGGGACAGGGCAGAAATTTGGAAAGATAAATAACCTTCAGTATTTTGAGCTCCAAGGTCGAAATTTGAATATTATTTTCTGAGTCAGAAATCATTAAGCTCTTTTCTAGATATTTCCCAATTAATTAAAAACCTAAAAGGTTAACTCTTTTTTATGTGAACCTAAAAGGCTTGTTTTGAACAAAATAGAAGTTATATAATTATCATAAAAATTCCAAGTACATCAAATTTTAGAATAGAACTTACAATACGTTCTAAGGAAAAACCAGGAACCTTTGCTATGTTTCCTTTTCTTCCTTCCTCTTTATTATTGTGATCAAAGTTCTCACTCTTCTTTTTCATCTCCGCCATGATGATAATTTCATGTTAGTATGTATATTCTTAATAGAGTTAGACTGTACAACTCCTAATAGAGTTTTAGGATTTGTTTTAAATTATTTTTTAACACTTATTATTTGATTTTAGACTGTATTGTGTGAAAAACAAATTCCATAAAATAAGTGACGTTCGAACCAAATGAACTAAAATCTTTTTAGGGGTTAGTTGATATTCTATATCTATGTTTATACTAACTATTGTAATTTATCTAATATATATTTATATGAATGTAAACATAAGGTCCCGAGTTTAAATCTTTTGAGTCGCATTTGTTGTGAGGGATTTACCAGTTATTGCTCCTGTCTCGAATAGTGATTAGTCCCATATCCAAAAAGTGTGTCATACTCTAGATGCAAACAAAGAAAAAAATCTTCTTACATAAGGTTAATGGAAAATGAGAATAGCTATGCAATGACGTGTTTTCTTTGTTTAGCATTACTGAAAAATCAAATTTAGGACATAACCCTTGTGAAGGTTAAAGTCATAGATAATTCTCTGCGTGTCCTCCAAATTCCACGTCAATATCTGCTATATATACATATATAATAACAAAAATAATGTAATCCCCCACCCCCGACCCTGCCCCTTCTTTGTTCCGCCAGTGATCTATAAGTAGGTTTTAATTAGTGTTAGATATAAATCTCAAGAAACTTGAAGTTGAATATAATAAAAATTATTATTACTTTATTCTTCACACCTCCTTAATCATATTTGATAAATAGCATAGATGCCAATTAAAGTTTATCTTCACATTTAAGGGTGAGTTTGGTATGGGGTAAAGACCGGTAAAACTCAAAGGATTGATCTTTAACATGTTAAGGATAAATCTCTTAAGGTTTATTGGTCTTTATCAATATCAAACTCACCAAGGTATAAAAAATAGCATTAAGACATTAAAAGGACTGTAGTCACTCGTATTCCTTTCCCTTTCACTCTTGTTTTTTGGGTGGGATGGGGAGTGCGAGTAGATGGCAAACAGTTTTTGCTGCCTAAGGCAAAAACTTTTCATTGGAAGATAATATATGCCATAAGCATGAGAAATCTTTACATGCTTTGAGAGAAGAGACAGAGGCAAGGGGTGCCATGGGAGCCTTGCCTAGCCCCCCTTGATTTTTTAAAATATATAATTATCTATAAAATTTTGAATATTACCACTTTGTCCCCCAAATTTTTTCAGAATTTCTATATATGGCCAACCAAAAATTGGTTGTATAATATTTTATACATTCACATACTTTTAAGTGTTAATTAGATCTATTTCATATAGTATGTATGTATTGTATGTTTATTTTAAATTTTTTTAATTGTCTTGTAACCCTTGTCTTGGCCTCCCAAGAAAATTTCTGGCTCCACCCCTATCTCAAAATAGAAATCTAAGCTAATGAAAGAATAACAAGGAATGGGTACACTATGTTAAGTCATATTAGATATATTATTTTATTCTTTTAATGCACATAGTGTCGTCTTTTCAGTAGCCTAGAATACTCAGAGTATATAAGAATTTCTCCATTAGTACAGGAATATTCAAATACTTCACATACCAATCAAGAAGCCACCATGTAGCCAGCCATGCATCAGTTATCAGCAAGAAGTAATGTGAGCCAATCACAATTTTCTACTTCTTCAAGCATCCTTTATTAAATAAAAAAAGAAGACTGGCAAGGAAGTGTGGAAGCAAATCTTACTATTGGATGTTTACAAAGCACTTTGTTTCAGTTCACCTAATCTATTTGAGGTTTACAAAGTACGTTGGTTTGATTTTGGCTTCATGCAAAGATCCTGTTAGGTAAAGCTGAACCCAGCAAGACTATACATAAGAAAATTCAAATCAAATAATTAACTTATTTTTTATATATATATGCTTGCCCGTCCATTATGATCACGATGAGCTTCTCCTGTAACATTCTTGGTGTCATTTACTAGCTATATAACATAATAAGATAGCCGCAATTACAACAAAAATACCTTCGTAATCTTCGTTAAATTTTCTCATCCAGATGGATTAAAATAATTAAAAAAAAAAATCGTTTTCATCCTCAAAATTTCCAGCTAGATAACCCTAATAAATAGAGCACTCCCGAAGGCTCGAGATCCTCATCTTCTAACCATTCTATCGTAGTAATCCTGAACTTGAGGGCTAACACTCCTTATACCTCAAAAGCTTAACCATGTCTTCTGTTAAACCTATATCAAAAATGGATGATGGCGGTTGAGCTCAGGTATGAAAGCCACGTCAGCAGCCATGTCAGTTATTCAAGTCAATGCTGAAGTATGCAGTCAAAGTTAGTTAGAGTTGGTTAGCGTAACTTCAGCTCCACGATTCCTTCAATGGCTGAGTTGTAATTTAGTTTCTGCCTATATAATGTATTGATAGTCTGTAATTAAAGATTAAGAAATTCATTTCTTCAGAATCACATTCTAGATCTGAAGTTCATCACAAGACTCTCTCTACTGCCTCTTTAATATTTCCTTTTCTCTGCATAACAGTATTCTGCAGAATTTCTCATCATTCACAATGATCACTCTGTGATCACGATTTTGCTTATGGTTCTGCATTGTCAAGTTTCTCTTCATCTCCTTAAAGTTTTTAATATGGTATCAGAGCTTCTGTAATGGCTGATCGCAGTTCAAGCTCTGTGGAGTCATTTCATGGTTCTGGAAATTTACAGCTTCCAACTTTTGGTCAATCCTTGACAGTCAAGCTTGATCGCAGCAATTACTTGATCTGGCGTACTCAACTACTTAATATTGTGATTGCAAATGGTTATGAAGGGATTCTTGATGGTTCTCGGTTCTGTCCAGAAAAATTTGTGCAAGATTCATCATCCACTGGAGGTATGATCTTGAATGCTGACTACACATTGTGGCAAAGACAAAATCGTTTAGTTATGAGTTGGATTTACTCCTCCTTGACTGAGCAAATCATGGCTCAGATCATGGCATATAACACAGCCTTTGAGATCTGGAGGTCACTTGCAGAAAGCTTTGCTTCCTCCTCACGAGCAAGAGTTATGGAATTGAAGCTAAAACTGCAAACAACAAGGAAAGGAAATCTTGGAATTTGGGAGTATATGCTCAGAGTTCGAAGCATTTGTGATAATCTTCGAGCAATTGGAGAAACAATGACTCAAGATGATCAAGTGATGGCGATTCTGAGTGGTCTAGGCCAGGAATATAATCCAGTTGTGGCACCTCTCAGTATTGAGTCTGTCTCCATTGAAGCTTTACAGAGCCACCTTCTGTCGTTTGAAGGAAGGCTTGAGAGACAAAAGTCTGTGGATGAACAGATATTGATGCAGGCAAATGCTGCAGTGTTCAATCCATCAGCAGGAAAGAAACGGTTCAACAATAATACTCCTGGTTATCGAACTGGTAATCATACTTCTCAGAATGAGCATGGAAATGGCTCACATAGGTCCTTCTCCTCAAATCAAGGCACTCAGTTCAAAAAGAACTTTAAGACTGGAAATAGCAATCGACCACAATGTCAAATCTGTCACAAACCAGGACATGTGGCTTCTGATTGCTAGCACAGGTTCGATAATCATTTTCAACCAAAACTGAATTCTACTCATGGTTTACAGAATCAGGATCCTCAGGCACTGATGGCTACCTCAGGCTCTGTGGAAGACACTCCTTGGTTTCTTGATACTGGGGCTACACATCATGTGACAGCAGATCTTGGCAATTTAGCATTACATAATCCTTTTGTTGGAGATGAAGGTGTTACTGTGGGAAATGGTAAGACTTTGTCCGTCCTTAACACTGGTTTAACATCTCTCTCTGCTTCTAAGAAACCTCTATTACTGCAGCATGTTCTTCATGTTCCTAAGATTGCTGCTAACTTAGTTAGTGTTCAAAAACTATGTCAAGATAATCATGTCTTTGTGGAGTTTCATCCTTCTTACTTTCTTGTGAAGGATCAGATAACCAAAGGAGTGTTGCTCCAAGGAAGACTTGACCGAGGCTTATACAAGGTTATGTCTCAAGCTGTTGATAGACAACCTGCCTCTGGTTCACCAAAGGTTTTTCAAGTGTTTAGTTTGAATTCCAATAACACTGTCTCGAAACTGCAGCTATGGCATAATAGATTAGGCCACCCTGCAGTTGATATTATCAACAAGGTTATGACTCAATGTAACTTTCCTAGCTTTTCATTTAGCACTCCACCTATATGTAGTGCATGTCAGTTGGCCAAAAGCCACAAACTTCCTTTTTCAAAGTCTGTAACCAAATCAGTAAAGCCTTTTGATTTGATACATATGGATTTGTGGGGTTCTCCGTCTTGCTGTGCTGTTAATGGTGCCTGCTATTTTCTATTGCTTATTGATGATTACAGTCGCTTCTCTTGGCTTTATTTACTGAAGTCCAAATCAGAGGCTTTAGCTATGTTTCAAAGCTTTCTAGTTATGGTTGAGAGACAATTTGACAGTAAAATTAAAGTGCTTCAATCAGATTATGGGGGGGAGTTTGTTGCTTTTACTCACCTGGTTCAATCATTAGGTATTACTCATAGATTCTCATGCCCTTATACTCCCCAACAGAATGGCATCGTGGAAAGAAAAAATAGGCATGTAGTCGAGATTGGATTATCTTTACTTACTACTGCTAGTATTCCTACTGGCTATTGGCCTTTTGCTTTTCAAACAGCTGTGTACTTAATCAATAGGTTACCTACTGCAGTGTTGGCACACCAATCACCTTATCAGCTCTTGTATCAGCAGACACCTGATCTGACTAAGCTCAAAACTTTTGGTTGTATGTGCTTTCCTTATCTCAGACCATATCGCCATCATAAGCTTGAACCTAGGTCTGCTGTCTGTTGTTTCTTGGGTTACAGCAGTAAGCACAAAGGCTCTTTATGCCTGGATATGACTTCCAAACGCATTTATGTGTCTAGGCATGTTGTTTTTGTTGAGCTGGTCTTTCCCTTTCAGTCTTCTCCTGTTTCTCCTGCTTCTGTACCTTCTGAGTGCTTGCTTCCTGTGGTTGTGCCTTCTATTCCTAATCCCACTATGCCTAGTTCTATTCAGGATGACTCTTCTCCTACTCCTGCAGGTTCTTCTATTTCACCTGAACCTTCTCCATCTGCCAGTGTTTCTCCACACTCCATTTCTGCTTCTAGTTCTGTTTCTGCTCCCCCACTGGTGCCTACAAAAATGGTCACCAGAAGCCAAAATGGCATTTTCAAGCCTAAAGTGTTTACTACAGCTTATGCTCTTCATCCTACAGAACCTTCCACTTATCATCAAGCTAGCAAATCCTCTGAGTGGATTGCAGCTATGCAGCAGGAATTTCAAGCCTTACAGGCCAATCATACTTGGGAGCTTGTTCCCTGTCCTTCTGATAAGAATGTGGTTGGATGCAAATGGGTTTATAAACTCAAATATCATTCAGATGGATCTGTGGAGAGATATAAAGCCAGATTGGTGGCTCAGGGGTTTACTCAGACGTATGGCATTGATTATTTTGAGACATTTAGTCCAGTAGTTAAACCAGCAACCATACGCATAGTTCTTACCATTGCTTTATCTCACAACTGGCCTCTGCAGCAGTTGGATGTGAATAATGCATTTTTAAATGGTAATCTTCTTGAAGAGGTGTTTATGAAGCAACCACCTGGTTTTGAGGA
>QAOA01005841.1:0-82645 GCA_003255065.1 Cercis canadensis
AGTTATACCATTACATGATGCTTCAGTCGATGCAATTGTTGGAACATTTGTCTTGTGTTCTATTAAAAATGTCGAGTTGACATTAAAAGGTAAAAGAACTTGTCGGGATCTTTTCTATTTATTTAACTGTTTATGCAGCCATAGAAAGCCTTATAATTGGAGAGAAATATTAACTGAACTGAAGTTAATTGTGTATTTTGGCATAGTTACAAAAACTCATAAATAAGATTTGAATTTTCTATTATTCCAAGCAAAAGAAGTTGAAGCTGTGCTAGCGAACACAAAAGAAATTCTCAACCAGTGGATTTGGCAGAATAGAAGAGCATCTGCACCTTGTAACTAGCGCACCAGCACCCATAGTATAAATAGGATTTTAGATATTAGAATTAGGACTTTTCGGATTGCCTGCTTGGATGTTTTACACAATAATATACTTATTTTATCAATAAATTATCTTTTTAAGCAACTGAGGCTTACCATGTTATGTTTTCCTTTTCTTTTATGGCATAAAGTGAACAACAAAATACAAAAAAAGCACAAAGAAGGAGAAACAATTCGAAACAAGCTTTATCATTTTGTTATAAATTACTCAGTGGTTCATTAACTTGGAAACAAGGTTGGGATGGGCATGCACTTGTGTTCATTCTTGAGAGAATTATTGTAAGGTTTTAAAACTTAGAATAAAATATCATAATGTGTTAAAATGATAAAATTTTTAAGTAGGTTCTTGTTTCATTGTAAAAAATAATCAAAATATTCGTTGATGTTATATGATCTATATATATATATATATATNTGTTATATGATCTATATATATATAGTTATTATGTTTAAATATAAATAAATTATTTATGTATATAAACTGAATAATTACATATGCATATGATGTGAAAATACCAGGAAGGAAAAATTATTTTACTCCTGTATAATTATGTTTCTTTGCACAAAAAAAATAAAATAAAATAAAAGGACTAAATACCATTTTTGATGCCCATGAGCCTGGATAGGCATTGGGTCAATGCGATCACCTGTCCATCACTTACGGCCCATGGCACAACACTGAATGCTACATCTAAGCCCTGATTAGTGAAAGAAACTACTAAACTGACGAAGACTTTTTTTTTTTTTTTTGTCAAAAATAAGTTAGTCCTTGATTCAGATAAAATATTTTTGTCAAAATAAGTTAGTCCTTGATTCAGATAAAATTACGTTCCCACCATTGCATTTTATAGATTTCCCAAGTTAGAGACCTTGAAACTTTCTTCTATCGATTTCCAGAATATATGGCACGACCAACTTGTTGCAGGTGTTTTTCCTGGATGCAAAGAAATATCCTTCTGCAGCTTGAAATCTTTGATGGTGGACAACTGTGAGTTTCTGTCGATTGTAATCACATCCCATTTGCTAAGATCTTTAAGTAATTTGGAAGAATTACAAGTGCAAAACTGTAATTCAGTAGAAGTGGTATATGATTTGGAAGGAATGACTACATCAACCACCAGGTTGAGAAAATTGACTTTATCTCAACTGCCGAAACTGAAGCATATATGGAATAAGGATCCTCAAGGGATTGTCAAGTTTGAAAATCTTGAAGCAATAACCGTCGAAGATTGTGAAGAGTTGAAAGATATTTTCCCTGCATCTGTGGCCAAAAGTCTACAGAAACTGGAACTACTCAGAGTAGTTTCTTGCAGTAATGTAGAGGAAATTGTGGCAGAGGAGGAAAGAGCAGAGAGTAATACCAGGTTTGCATTCCCTCGAATGAAAAGCTTGACACTTGTAAATTTGTGGAAGCTTAAAAGTTTCTACCCTGGGATGCATATTATAGAATGTCCATTGTTGACTGAATTATACATAATCAATTGTCACAAATTGGTGCAATTTGGAAGGGAGACTTCAAATTTAGAACAACCACTCTTCTCTATCAAACAGGTATGAACAAAATAATGAGTTCTTGCCGTTAAAAGTACATCTAGTATTTCTTTATGCTTGAACTGTTCAGACAGCATGTGATAACGTTATATAATCTATTTCATGACAGAGGACCAGTTGGTTCAACTTGAAAAATCACAAAACAGAGGGATAGGTTCCGAATTTTCTGTGAATTTTCTTTTTGTATACAACTGTTTTTATATGTATAAAATAAAATTAGTGAAAAGGAAGGATATTTTGTGGCTACCATTATTTGGAAACTCAAATTGCTATTATTCTTACTCTAGTTACAAATATTTCTTTGGTTCCTCAGGTGATGCAAAACTTGGAAGAACTAACATTGGATAGCAAGAACACCCAAAGGATATGGCATGGAGAAATTCTGATAGATCTTTTCCCTAAGCTAAAATGTCTTCGGCTGCAATCTTTTCAAAGTGAGGAAGATAGTTTTCCATATTGGATTCTTCAGAGAATCCCTTGTCTAGTCAAACTAATTGTGGCTGATAGTTTATTCAAAGAGATGTTTCCTTTTAGGAGACTATCTAGCATTGAGGAAGGACAAATGGAGACAATTGCGATACTCGAAGAGCTATATCTGATACAGTTGTCTAAGTTAGAGCATATATGCAAGGAAGGGTCACAACTTGATCCATCTCTTGAGATACTGGAACAGTTATATGTTTGGGAATGTCCCAATTTGATCAACATAGTACCCTCAACAGTATCCTTTAGTCATTTGACAATTCTGATAATATTGGAGTGTGCCAAGCTGGTCAACTTAGTGACGTCACCAACAGCAAAAAGCCTGGTTCAACTCAAAACACTAGGCATACAAAATTGCAAAATGATGGAAGAAATAGTGAGTAACAGCGAACACGAAGAAGATGAAGAAGAGATTGAATTCAGACATTTGCAAATTCTGGAATTTGTAAATTTACCAAGCCTCACAAGATTTTCATCTATAAATTGCAATATGAAATTCCCATGCTTGGAAGGAGCAAGAGTCAAAGGATGCCCCAAGATGAAGACATTTTCAAATAGAATTCCCACCACACCAAAGCTAGATAATATACAAGTGGAAGAAACTAAAGACAAATTGTATTGGGAGGGTGACCTCAACTCTACCATAGAAAATTTGTACATAAACAAGGTATATGTATACATTATCAATGTTGTATATGTTTAAATCTTCTATTGTGCAATCAAAACTTGCTCTATAAAATGTAGTGTCTCTTTCAACTAGACTAATTTATTATTATATGGCACAATTACAGGTTTTGCTTTGAATAGCTTGGAAGAATTGCAAGTGCAAAATTGTGATTCGATGGAGGTGGTGTTTGATTTGGAAGGAGTGGATGGGATAGCCACACATACAGTGACAATTTTAAAATGGCCATTGCTAGAGAAATTAAGTGTGAACATCAAAATCGGATTGAATGTGTTTTGAGTCAGAAATTTTGAGCTTCAAAGAGACACTTGAGAGGGATGGAATTGAAGTCCAAGATCACGAACTGCTCTTCTTGTTTGAAAAGGTACGTATTTAAAATTCAAGGCAATATTTTTAATAATATTTTGCTTGGTTTCTTAATTTAAGTATAATAACAGTTTGATGTTCTTCGCTTCTTATATGTCCATCTTTTTATCCCTTTTTGTTATTTATAAAAATATTTCTTTGCATGAATGTTGATACGACCTAATAACTTATGTAGAAGTTTTTGCTTGACTAAAGTAATTAATTTATTATAGCCTCCACCAATATGCAGCAAGGTTGTTTTTGGCATAATGTCTTTTGTTTCTAAACTTCTTAACAAATATATATGATTTTTGATAATATTTTTATTTCAAATTTTCTCTAGATCACCTTTAAATTTAACCAATTTTGTTTCTGATGACACTGAATGGCTAAATTTTTTTACACAAAACAATATTTGTCAAGTGAAAAGTATTAACATCCTTATCTATACTAAACATAATTGCTTGTGTGGATTACACAAATACCTAATATAAATATATATTAATATAGATTATGTGGTTCAACCAAAAATAGAATGGCTAAATAGATATTTGATGAGTGAGCTAGTCTATATTAAACAAATGACTATATGAATTCACATATTATTTACATAATCAATTTAAACAATAATTTTAAATATTTTTTGAAATATCAATGAACGTAAGTTTGTTTTCCAAGATTGTTCAGAATGTGATTTATTGATTTTGAGTAGGGTGAACATTCTCATCATGTTTTTTCAAAACCTTCATCAGACTCATCAAAACTTAAAATGGACTTACTTAAAACTTTTTTTGTACAACTTAACTTTTCTATACTTCTTATGTTTCTTTAAGACACTTAAGAATTCATTTCTCTTAACTTTTATTATATATTTTTTGGGGATACTAGAAATCCACTCTGATTTTTTTCTATAGCAATTTGCCCCAAAAACTAAAAAACAAAAAAATTGCAATATGCACTCTAATCTCTTGATGTTTAGACCAATTTCTTTTTCTGAAAAAAAAAATCTTAAATAGGTTGTTAATTTAAACTGCATATAATTTGATGTAATTATTGAAATATATATATATATATATATATATCTATATATATCGGCCAATTAAATGTAAAGATGGCATTATCCATTATTAGATAGTTAAACTAATTAATTACTTGACATTTTGCACTCTATATGGGCAAAATCATCTTTTTATTTGAATTAGATTTTGATTTCTTTCATTAATTATGTGTAATCATATATCTATCAAGTTAACGATTAATTTGAAACTCAATAGATTAGGGTGGACATTTTAATTTCTTTAGTTTAGAAAAACATTGAAATTATTAAACCCAAAGATGAGAATAAGTTTGTGTAAGTTTCCCTTTTTCTATTACTCGAATAAGAAATGGATCATAATTTTTTAATTAGGGTGATGCAGTAAAATATTAATTATATTTAAATACTAAAGGCAAATGGAAAACATAAAAATACTACACTAAAAGCATCGACTTATTAAACACAAAAAAGGATAAAATGACATGCATATGTTGCTGTTACTAGGCAAAAGGAGATGGAGCTTCTTCTTTAAACTTGAATTAACTTTGGATTTAGTGGGCATTTTCACTTCTCTTATCTCCTTAGGTGAGAAGCGCCTCATTTTCTTATTATGTGCTTATTCTTCTCCTTGAGTCTAACCATCTAGTACTAATTGGTTTTCATTTTCTTATTGTCCTCCATGGCATATGTTAATTCAGGAACATTGTAGATGGGACAATTACTCAATTGGACACCACAAAGCATATAAGCTATTTATAGTTGTATGTTATGTAGTAAAATGTACTTTATAATTGTAATGTAATGATTGTTGAATTTAATACGCACTTAGACTATTGCTTAGTTGGACTTTGCTTACTGCTTAATAGTGTATGTGTAATTTAATGAATAATGTTGTTGTGTAGTGCATGTGTGAATGGTTGTAGAACTCTGCAAAATTGATGTACCAAATTGAGATTTAATATGCAGCAAGCAATTGAATTTGTTGCATTTGTTTTTTCTTTTCATGATTTCGGTCTATAATACATATGACTATTTTTTACTTTATTTTTTTAAAAAGTAAAATTTGTGATTATGGTATATGAACTTGATGCCATCATAACCATAATTCATAACCTTTGTTACAAAGGAAAGTGAATGATGCTTTCTGTTTGGCTATGATGCAACCTAGTAGATAATGAAGCACTATTGCTAAAATGGATTAGTAATATCAAAATGCGAGGGACAAATTACTAAGGCAGTGAAGTTGCAGACACAAGGACTTGCCTTATCCCTTATTGCTCTGCTAGGCAGTAGCAAGATAAGTTCAAACCAACAGTTTTATAATTAATGTCAAGGCTCATAATAGACATTTAACTAGGTCTTTGGCATGCTATTAATCAATCTCTAATTTTTTTTAGTGTTAGATTATAGATATATTGAATTATAATGTGTGATATGTTGGTATTAGATTATTGATTGTAATTTAAAAATATACCCTATAATTAAACCCTATCAGCTATGCAATTTTACAATATATTAACATAATCAATAAAACAAAACTGAGAAATCCAAAAAATGTGAAAGCCATATTTGTAATATATAAGACATAAAGGATTTATGCATTATATACCTTCATTATGCCTTGTGTTATAGAGTAATATATTATTACAAGAAGGCTTCAAGCTATTATTACCCTTACAATAAGGGTTAAAAAAAATTACTTAGAATGTCACTTAAAAAAAAAATGTAACTATTAGTTACTTTCTCAAACGAAGCTATCTTGTACAATTACATTACCCTCTCTCTGGAACGGATCCAGTCATTTTGCTTAAATCTCAATCGTTCATCTCATTAAAAAACTTTTAACAGGTTAGATAATGCCACGTCATCATTTTATAATAAAAAATTCTTCCTGCTCTTCCTTTCTCCCCCCCAGAATTCTTCTTGCTTGTTCACATTCATTCTTCATTTCATATTTTTTCTTCATCATCTAGCATCATCATCCTCCGACGTTATCGCCACCATCAGAGGGAAAAACCCATAAAAGAGCTTGCGCGAGAGAGGGGACGGAGGGAGACTGAGATCCTCCTTTGCCGGTGGCTCTCCTGCCGCTAGTAGCAAGGTGAACGAGCAAGACGAATATCCGGGGAAGACACACTAATGCTTTGCAAGCCAACAATGGGTATAATTTTTTTCTTTTTTGTTAGTTCTGCAATGCTTGATTTTGGTTTCTGTGGGTACAAAATCAATGGCGCTTTGGTGATTTTCTCTAAGATTTTCATTTTTTCTTTTCTTTTTGATTTTGAGTTCTGTTGGTAATACCGTTTATTTCATCCATCCTGGGCTTCGTTCACTTTCTTCCATTCCCTAAATTGCTGGTTACAATTTCAACTTTTATTTTCTTTTTGTTTAATTTTTATTTATTTCTTGGTTACCTTGGTCTTGATGGTGGATACGCTAGATATGTTTCTTCTACTTTCTTGTCGATAAACTCTGTTCTATTCTTTTGTTTCTCTGGTAACCTATTTTGGAACTGGCACATTGATTAGATTCTTAGACCTTTTGCTTTAAGTTTAGGCTTTCCTGATGATGACTTGAAGTCTTGAACTTTCTGAATGAATTAATTTTGCTCAATCTATTTGGAGCTTTCTTTGTAGAAGTTGAATGTGATGAATTGATTGATTGATTGATTCCTAATTTATCCAAGGTCTGGAAACGAGGAAAAGTAATAGTTGGAAATAGTTGCTAGTGAAAGATTGTTTGAATTATCCTTAGTTCTTAACACTTCAAAATTTCCAGGTACAGAACTTGAATGTGGATTTGATATTGTCATTTACATTACATTTAGAAGAAAGGTTCAAGGTTTTCCCTAGGATCAAGGCTAGTCATTGCTACTCTTGGCTGATTTCTAGTTTAACTAGATGTTGTTTCTGCATGTTGTCAATATGTTATCAAACAATTTAGCTGCTAACATTAGTATCTGATGTTGGCTCTTTTGCAAGTGGTTAATCCGTTTACCAAATATCCTTTAAATTGATATGCTATTTTGTGTGTGTGTATGGATGTGCAGCTGCATATATTTATGCAAAAGCTTTTAGTGGCTCTTGTTTGTTTGCTTCATTTGTCAAAGCTTTGAAAGAGGTAGAACATACAAATTTGAAACTCCTTTCCAGTAAAATGTCAGAAAAATAAGAATAAGAAAAAGCCTCCCATTGTTTGTTACTTTTGTCAGTTACAATTTAGGAATCACATTCTACCATTGCACAATTGCTTTGTGTTATTCCAATATAATATACCTTTGTTGCAGGTCTAGTGATGTCTTTAATCGGATCTTTGATCACAATGCTAGTTGTAAGTCCTCTTCAATTTATATTGTCTTTTTTTNTCACATTCTACCATTGCACAGTTGCTTTGTGTTATTCCAATATAATATACCTTTGTTGCAAGTCTAGTGATGTCTTTAATCGGATCTTTGATCACAATGCTAGTTGTAAGTCCTCTTCAATTTATATTGTCTTTTTTTCTTTTGGAGGTATTAACCATAGCATTCATTTACTAAAACTAACCTTGTTGGCAGACCTTGATACTTCCTTGTGCTTGTTTCCTAAGCATCTTCTTTTGATATGGATTTTTTGCCATTTAATGCTGTTTTCAGTTCAAAATTTTTGCCTTGTTCAAAATTTTGAAGTTATTGACTGTATTCAAGTTAGAGAAGTTATACCATTACATGATGCTTCAGTCGATGCAATTGTTGGAACACTTGTCTTGTGTTCTATTAAAAATGTTGATATGACATTAAAAGGTAAAAGAACTTGTCAGGATCTTTTCTATTTATTTAACTGTTTATGCAGCCATAGAAAGCCTTATAATTGGAGAGAAATATTAATTAAACTGAAGTTAATTGTGTATTTTGGCATAGTTACAAAAACTCATAAATAAGATTTGAATTTTCTATTATTCCAAGCAAAAGAAGTTGAAGCTGTGCTAGCGAACACAAGAAATTCTCAACCAGTGGATTTGGCAAAATAGAAGAGCATCTGCGCCTTGCAACCAGCGCACCAGCACCCATAGTATAAATATGATTTTAGATATTAGAATTAGGAATCAATGGGTTTGGCAGAATAGAAGAGCATCTACGCCTTGCAACCAGTGCACTAGCACCCATAGTATAAATAGGATTTTAGAGATTAGAATTAGGACTTCTGGGACTGCCTGCCTGGATGTTTTACACAATAATATACTTATTTTATCAATGAATTATCTTTTTAAGCAACTGAGGCTTACCTTGTGTTATGTTTTCCTTTTCTTTTATGGCATAAAGTGAACAACAAAATACAAAGAAAACACAAAGAAGCAGAAACAATTCGAAACAGGCTTTATCATTTTGTTATAAATTACATACTGGTTCATTAACTTGGAAACATAATGTTAGAAAGTACATAGACACCTAGAGAAGCATTATACATCAAAAATCAAAAATCTAGGCCGTAGTTTAGAAGTGGTTCATTCACAAAATCTGCAACATTTGGAAGCTTGATGTGTCATGTATGCTGCAGCATCAAAAGTCCATAGACCACTTTCCAGCCATGCACAACATTAAACAAAAAATTAAAATTAGTTTCTAAATTTACAATAAGACATTAGTTTAGAATTAATAGATAAAAAATTACCTTAGAATTATATTTGCTGGATACTAGAATTGGATATATCACTTAAAGGACATGATGCTTGATTGCATTCAATGCTCAAAACCTGTAAAATGTATTTATTAAAATATAAAAAGAGTATTCCATGTTTGTTAAAAGAAAAAAGCATTTTTAGAAATGAACATTAGATCTTAACCAATATACCTTTGGAATTTCATTCAATCCTTGAAAGAAACCAATTCCTTTCATCATTTAGAATTTTATATAAAATTATATATAAAATATTCTCAATTGGCCATACCTGAAATTGCACTCTTACTAATGTTAATCATTTTTTTTTTCCAGGGATTGAACCTAACACCTTTGCCTGACATTTTACTATTTCCTGTTTCTAACATGGTATTCTCAGCTTAACCTTTGAGCTAGAGGGGAACATTTGATATTCCTTCAAGGCTTCAACTTGAGTATACATCCAACTACTTTTGTGAAAGAAGGTATTTGTCTTGAAAATCAGTATTTTTGTTCACCATCTCTTTCTTCTGTTCTTAAACACCACAACAGCATTCATAGATTGAAGCAGATTTGAGCCAGCATTTTAAGGTCCTTGTTCTCGATTGTCCTCCATTTTCATTTTCCATATCCTGCAGTCTGCTACCATAAACTCTAGTTTAGCAACGGTTTTGCTTTATTTCTCCTTAACCAAAAAAAAATAAAAAATCAAAAGCATTCTCCCTTTTTACTCCATTATTATTGTTCAAAGTTTGCTTTACAAATCTTGCTTTCTCCCAATCCCACCATAGCTTTTCTCGTTCTCTGTTGTTTTTTGATCTTCTTATATAACGATTGAACTTTTTTCTTTTGAGTTCAGAGTTTGGTCTGTGTGGTATTAGAAAAAAAAAAAGAAGAAGAAGAATTGAAGCAGTAAAAGGATCTATTGGTTTGATTCCTTGGTATCCAATAAAGATCAGGTAATTCTTTGTTATTTTAAGTATACATATTTAGAATTTAACTTTGGATTTGTTGTAGCCGTTCTGTTCTGTTCTGCTTTCATAGTTTTATTTTGGTTCACAACAATTGAAAGTAAATCATCTACCTAATTCTACCAAAAACGAAAAATTATCTACCTGATTCTATCTCATTTTCCATGTAAAAGCTTTGTAGTCCCTAGCTCCCACCCCCTCTTTATTCATATTTCTTTTGTTGTCCTTATGTTTGAAGTTTTCTCTTTTGACTTGCATCATATTCATGACCAAAAAAAAAAATCACTGAATATTAACACAACTTGCTATTACTAATGTTAATTTTTTTTTTTTTTTTACAAGGTATTCTCAGCTTAATCATTGAGCTAGAGGGCAACATTTGATATTCCCTCAAGGCTTCAACTTGAGACTGCTTTCGTGAAATAAGGCACTTGTCTTGAAAATCAATATTTTGTAATTCTTATGAAAATCATTGATAATTTATTTTGTTATATTTTTTCGTCTGTGTTAATTTGTATGAACTAAAGCAACAGTAGAAACTATGTAAAAGTAGTAAATATCATATATACAAACAATTTTCAGAACCTTAACACAAATGGCTGCTGGATTTTGAAAATTCTATATTTTCACATTGAGATTTAAATTTGGCTCCTAGCACCCAATATTTTTACAATTTTTATATGAGCCCCAAAAATTGGGTGCATAACATTTTAGATACTCATATTCTTTTAAGTGTTAATTAGATCTATTTTATGTGATCTGCTCCTTGTGAAAATGCTTCCCTCCCTAAAAGTATCGTTTTCCATGTATAAGCTCTATGGTCCCTAGCTCCTTGTTTTTTTCATCTTTCTTTTGTAATCAAATGTTGTTGTTGTGATAGGGTCCATTGCAGCCGAATAATAAAGAGAAACAATTATCCATTGATAAATCATGGAGGCTATACTTACTGCAATTGCTGAAAAAATTGTGGACTATGCGGTGGCACCAATTGGACGCCAATTCGGTTACATGTTATGCTACAAAAGTAATGTTGATGAGTTGAAGAAGAAAGTTGAGATACTTCAAGCGGCAAGAGACAGTTTGCAACATTCAGTTGATGGTGATCAAAGAAGTGGACGAGAAATTGATGACAGGGCTACGAGCTGGCTGGGGAGGGTTGATGGGAAAATTGCAAAAACTAAGAGACTTCTAGAAGATGAAGGCCATGCTAACGCCAGGTATTCCACTTGGCCATGTCCCAATTTACTGTCACGGTATAAGCTTAGTAGGAGAGCCAAGAAGACGGTACAAGCTATCACTGAACTCCAAAAGGAAGACAATTTTGATAGAAATCCTCACCAAACTCTTCCAAACTGGACTTCTGCAACAGATCACATGGTCTTTGAATCGAGGACAACTACATTGAACAAGATAATGGAGATGCTAAAAGATCCTAATATCTCCATGATTGGAGTTTATGGTCAAGCAGGTGTGGGTAAAACAACTCTTGTCGAAGAGGTAGCGAGAAAAGCTCGAGAAGAGAAGTTATTTGATGTGGTGGCATTGGAAGATGTAACTCAAAAACCAGAGCTGGACAAGATTCAAAGCGGTGTTGCTGAAATGCTGGGACTGAAATTAGAAGAACAAAGTGAAAGAGTAAGAGCAGGTCGAATAAGGGAGAGGTTAAAGCAAGAGAAAAGTATCCTTGTGATTCTAGATAATCTCTGGGCGAGGCTTGATTTAGACAGAATTAGAATCCCATTTGGTGGAGATCGTAAGGGGTGTAGGATATTGTTGACTTCAAGAAATGTAGATATCCTATCCAACCAAATGGGTACTGAAACGAATTTCCGAATTGATGTCTTACCTGAAGAAGAAGCCTGGACATTGTTCAAAGATATGGCTGGAATCAAGGATTCGAATGAAAACGTTGATCTTGCAAAGGAAGTTTCTGGGAAGTGTGCTGGGCTGCCAATAGCACTTGTGACAGTTGCAAGGGCATTGAAAAATAAAAGTTCATCTCAATGGAGGGATGCCTTGCGACAACTAAGGAGGCCTACTACCTCTAGAGACATTGCAGTAGATGTGGATTCCTGCATAAAGTTGAGCTATGACTATTTAGAGAATCAAGAACTCAAAGACATATTCTTACTTTGTGCTTCAATGGGATATATTTTTCTCAAATTAGACTTGCTGAAATATTGTGTGGGATTGGGTTTGTTTAAAGACATCCTCGCCATTGGAGAAGCTCAAGATAGATTAGACACATTGATTCATACCTTGAAAGCCTCATGTTTATTACTAGATCATCCTAGTGGTAATCTTACCATGCATGATGTTGTTCGTGATGTTGCCCTATCAATAGCCTCCAAACATCAACATGCACTACACGTAAGATATGATTATAAATTTGACAAATGGCCAGACAATGATGAATTGAAACTATGTACTGCAATCAGTTTAAGTAACTGTGACATAGGAGAACTCCCTGAAGGTTTGAATTGTCCCCAGCTTAATTTTTTCTACATTAGACCTAAAGAACCATCATTGAAAATACCTAATGGTTTTTTCAAGGGAATGAGCAAACTTAGAGTATTGGATTTGACAGGGATGCATTATTCATCTCTACCATCTTCAATTACTTTCTTGAGAAATTTGCAGACATTATGTTTAGACCAATGCATATTAGAGAACATAGCCACAGTCGGAGAGCTAAAGAACTTAAAAGTTCTTAGCCTTTTAGCCTCAGATATCCAGAAATTGCCGAATGAAATAGGGGGGCTAACTCAGCTTCAGTTACTTGATTTGACAAGATGTTCAAAACTGGTAGTTATTCCACCAAATGTCATATCAAGCATGAAGAAGCTAGAAGAATTGCGAATGGAGAAAAGCTTTGTTCGTTGGAAGGATGAAGGAGCCAACAGTCAAAATGCAAGTCTGGCAGAGTTAAATCAGTTGCCCCACTTAACTGCTTTAGATATACATGTTCGAGATTCTTCAATAGTGCCCAGAGACTTGTTCTCTCAAAAGTTGAAAAGATACAAGATTCTCATTGGAGATGTTTGGAATTGGGCTGGTAAGCACGAAACTTCAAGAACTCTCAAACTTAGCCTCAACAGAAACTTCTACTTGCAGAAAGGGTTGCAAATTTTGTTGAAAGAAGTTGAAGATTTATATCTGGATCAAGTGGCTGGAGTAAAAAATGTTTCGAGCGAATTGGATAACGAAGGATTTTCATATTTGAAGAATCTTCTTGTCCAAAACAATGGTGAAGTCCAGTACATAATCGACTCAATTGGGAGGAATCATACTCAAGCTCCCTTCCCCAAATTGGAGAATTTAGTTCTCCACAATCTTGTTAACTTGGAAAAGATATACCATGGCCAGCTTTCAGTCCCAACCTTTTGTAAACTGACGGTGATCAAAGTCAGCAGCTGTGATAAATTGAAGAATCTCTTGTCCTTTTCTGTTGTGAAACACCTTTCCCAGCTTCTTGAAGTTGAGGTTTCTAATTGCAATTCTGTGGAAGAGGTTGTAACGCTCCCAAATGAAGAAATCCTTGATGATAATAACCAATTAGGCGTGCTTGAGTCTCTCCAATTGAAAATTTTGACACTGCAGCATTTGCCAGCGCTTAATGGATTTTACTTGGATGAAAAGACATCTTCAGCGAAAGAGCAAAACTTGGTAGCTCATGCACCAAATGAGCTACATACACACAATCCCCTTTTCAGCAACAAGGTGCGTTGCGCGTCTTGTTACTATTATAAAAATACTCAAAAATATGCTCATAATATATCATTTTTGTGTTGCATTGGATTTAAAAGTGTAAAATACATTGTCAACAATTAAAATTGTTATTTAAAATAGTAGAGGTTTTCTTTTTTTTTTTTTAAAAAAAAAAAAAAAGTGCAGAGAGAATTATTCTTAGGTGCCTAGAAAAAAATTCTTTTAGGTGGGTGCCAAAAAATATTTTCTAGTTGGTGTCACTAACAATTTTTCAAAATTGTCCTTGGCATAGAGACATAGTGATAATCATGTGCTTTGTAGTGGATGATCACTATGTTTACTTAGAATGATCAATATTGAGATACATAGGATGATCAATATGAGAGAAGGACAATATTAAAAAGTATCTATAGCACCAATTAGAAAGTACTTTTTTGACACCCACCTAAAAATAATTCTTTTTAGACTCCTAGAAAATAACTCCTTCAAAAAATATTTGGTCAAAATATTGCTAAAGCATGCCAAAAAATGGACAAACTCTAGATCAAGAAAAAAATTGTGAAGTTCATTAAAGTCTATATTTAATATTATTTATTTATTTATGCGTTTTTATTTTACTTGTACGGGTATATTTGGTATGGGTGAAAAAGGGGCATAACTATAGGAGTAAATGTTACTTCTTTTAAATATTACTCTTTTTACACAAGCATATTAAATAAGACTAACATCAACTTTTATAAGGTTAAAAGTTATACTATAAATTTTATCCTACTAAATTTTCTTACCTTAATTTTTACCCTAATAGCAAACATGCCGAAATTAGTATTGGTGTAAAGTGCATAAGATATATAGTGATAGAAATAGCATTACTCCTTCCATATGTTAAGTGAACGGTGTTCATAGAATTTGATTTTAGTTTATTTTATCTTTCCTTTTGCTAATGAAATTGGATTTTTCATTTTTAATAATTTATTCTGTTCATATGCAATAATTTCATTGGAATAAAATAATATCTGTTATTAAAGTGAATGAAACTTTGTGATTTCGTTTTGATTAAGCCGAAATTTAATTATCAACATTCTTAAACTAGTTAAAAATTTAATATAATCTTTCTTTACATTTCAAAATTAATTTTTCTTATAAAAATCAAAAGAGATATAAAATAAGCAGTCATGATCCATTGCAAAAGATGTTCTTAGTTTATTCATTGTTTTATCATTTTTATATAAATTAATCATGAAACAAAAGGGTGTAGTATTAACTAGATTATTATTAAGACACTTGTTATTAAGTGTTTATCATAAAAAAAAAAATATAAATCAAACTATTTGTATAAAACTTTAGACTCAAATAACCTATCCACATATATATATTGCACTAAAGAATAAAAAGAATAAGAGTAATGATATTTGGTCACAGGAGAATCTGTTAGAATAAAGGTAGTCAAGATCCTTTTATTTAAGAAAGCATTAAAAGAAATAATTTCATTTTGTGAATATGTTTATTTATGAGACACTACTTTAATTTGTAGGTTGCATTTCCCAAGTTAGAGACCTTGAAACTTTCTTCTATCGATTTCCAGAATATATGGCACCACCAACTTGTTGCAGGTGTGTCATTCTATAATTTAAAATATTTGATGGTGGACAACTGTGAGTTTCTGTCAATTGTAATCACATCCCATTTGCTGAGATCTTTAAGTAATTTGGAAGAATTACAAGTGCAAAACTGTAATTCAGTAGAAGTGGTATATGATTTGGAAGGAATGACTACATCAACCACCAGGTTGAGAAAATTGACTTTATCTCAACTGCCCAAACTGAAGCATATATGGAATAAGGATCCTCAAGGGATTGTCAAGTTTGAAAATCTTGAAGCAGTAACCGTCGAACATTGTCACGAGTTGAAAGATATTTTCCCTGCATCTGTGGCCAAAAGTCTACAGAAACTCGAACTACTCAGAGTAGAAACTTGCTGTATAGAGGAAATTGTGGCAAAGGAGGAAAGAGCATAGAGTAATACCATGTTTGCATTCCCTCGAATGAAAAGCTTGAGACTTACAAATTTGTGGGAGCTTAATAGTTTCTACCCTGGGATGCATATTATAGAATGTCCATTGTTGACTAAATTATACATAATCAATTGTCACAAATTGGTGCAATTTGGAAGGGAGACTTCAAATTTACAACAACCACTCTTCTCTATCAAACAGGTATGAACAAAATAATGAGTTCTTGCCGTTAAAAGTACATCTAGTATTTCTTTATGCTTGAACTGTTCAGACAGCATGTGATAACATTATATAATCTATTTCATGACAGAGGACCAGTTGGTTCAACTTGAAAAATCACAAAAACAGAGGGATAGGTTCCGAATTTTCTGTGAATTTTCTTTTTGTATACAACTGTTTTTATATGTATAAAATAAAATTAGTGAAAAGGAAAGATATTTTGTAGCTACCATTATTTGGAAACTCAAATTGCTATTATTCTTACTCTAGTTACAAATATTTCTTTGGTTCCTCAGGTGATGCAAAACTTGGAAGAACTAACATTGGATAGCAAGAACACCCAAAGGATATGGCATGGAGAAATTCTGATAGATCATTTCCCTAAGCTAAAACGTCTTCGGCTGCAATCTTTTGAAAGTGAGGAAGATAGTTTTCCATATTGGATTCTTCAGAGAATCCCTTGTCTAGTGCAACTAATTGTGGCCGATAGTTTATTCAAAGAGATGTTTCCTTTTAGGACACTATCTAGCATTGAGGAAGGACAAATGGAGATAAATGCGAGTCTCAAAATACTAGAACTGATCCGGTTGTCCAAGTTAGAGCATATATGCAGGGAAGGGTCACAACTTGATCCATCTCTTGAGATACTGGAAGTGTTATATGTTGGGGAATGTCCCAATTTGATCAACATAGTACCCTCAACAGTATCCTTCAGTCATTTGACAATTCTGAAAGTATGGGAGTGTGCCAAGCTGGTCTACTTACTGACGTCACCAACAGCAAAAAGCCTAGTTCAACTCCAACAACTAAAGATAAAAAATTGCATAATGATGGAAGAAATAGTGAGTAACAGCAAACATGAAGAAGAAGAAGAGATTGAATTCAGACATTTGGGAATTCTGAAACTTATAAATTTACCAAGCCTCACAAGATTTTCATCTATAAATTGCAGTATGAAATTCCCGTGCTTGGAAGAAGCAAGAGTCAAAGGATGCCCCAAGATGAAGACATTTTCAAATAGAATTCCCACCACGCCAGAGCTAGATAACATACTAGTGGGAAAAACCGAAGACAAATTGTATTGGGAGGGTAACCTCAACTCTACCATAGAAAATTTGTACATAAACAAGGTAAGGTACATGTGTACATTAACAGTGTTGTATATGTTTAAATCTTCAATTGTGCAATCGAAACTTGCTTTATAAAATGCAGTGTCTCTTTCAACTAGACTAATTATTATTATATGACACAATTACAGGTTTTTCTATTAAGCACGGAGCTTCTTCATTTATCTGACTTCCCTGAATATAAAGACACATGGCATAAACCGGTTCAAAACTGGTCTTATTGCAGCTTGAAATCCTTGGTGGTTGACAAGTGTGAGTTTTTGTCATCTGTAATATCATCTAATTTACTGCCAGTTTTGAATAGCTTGGAAGAATTACAAGTGCAAAATTGTGATTCGATGGAGGTGGTGTTTGATCTGGAAGGAGTGGATGGAGTAGCCACACATAAAGTGACAATTTGCAGATTAAGAAAATTGAGCTTATCTTGTCTGCCAAATCTAAAGCATTTATGGAACAGAGACCCTCAAGGAATGCTTGATCACCAAAATTTGCAGTTAATTAATGTTTCTGAATGTCAAAGCTTGAAGAATCTCTTTCCTGCTTCAGTGGTGAAAAGGCTTTTCAAACTTGAAGAGCTTGAGATAATGGACTGTGGAATTGAAGAAATTGTGGCAAAGCAAGAAGGCATTGAAGCAGAAGTTTTGAACTTCGTCTTCCCTTTGGTAAAGAAGCTTACACTTATGAGACTTGAACAGTACAAGAGTTTCTACCCTGGTACTTTTGCTTTAAAATGGCCATTGCTAGAGAAATTACATGTGAACATCAAAAGTGGATTGAATGTGTTTGAGTCAGAAATTTTGAGCTTCAAAGAGACACTTGAGAGGGATGGAATTGAAGTCCAAGATCACGAACCGCTCTTCTTGTTTGAAAAGGTACGTATTTAAAATTCAAGGCAATATTTTTAATAATATTTTGCATGGTTTCTTAATTTAAGTATAATAACAGTTTAATGTTCTTTGGTTCTTTTATCTCCATCTTTGTAATCAAGTTTTGTTTCTGATGACACCGAGTCACTAAAATTTTTATACAAAACAATATTGTGTGAAGTAAAAAGTATAAACATCCTTATCTATACTAAACAGAACAAAAGGTGCTTGTATGGATNTAATTGCTTGTGTGGATTACACAAATACCTAATATAAATATATATTTATATAGATTATGTGGTTCAACCAAAAATAGAATGGCTAAATGGATATTTGATGAGTGAGGTAGCCTATATTAAACAAATGACTATATGAATTCACATATTATTTACATAATCAATTTAAACAATAATTTTAAATATTTTTTGAAATATCAATGAACGTAAGTTTGTTTTCCAAGATTGTTCAGAATGTGATTTATTGATTTTGAGTAGGGTGAACATTCTCATCATATTTTTTCAAAACCTTCATCAAACTCATCAAAACTTAAAATGGACTTACTTAAAACTTTTTTGTACAACTTATTAAACACAAAAAAGGATAAAATGACAAGCATATGTTGTTGTTACTAGGCAAAAGGAGATGGAGCTTCTTCTTCAAACTTGAATTAACTTTGGATTTAGTGCGCATTTTCACTTCCCTTATCTCCTTAGGTGAGAAGCGCCTCATTTTCTTATTATGTGCTTATTCTTCTCCTTGAGTCTAACCATTTAATACTAATTGGTTTTCATTTTCTTATTGTCCTCCATGGCATATGTTGATTCAGGAACATTGTAGATTGGACAATTACTCAATTGGACACCACAAAGCATATAAGCTATTTATAGTGGCATGTTATGAAGTAAAATGTACTTTATAATTGTAATGTAATGATTGTTGAATTTAATACGCACTTAGACCATTGCTCAATTGGACTTTGCTTACCGCTTAATGGTGTATGTGTAATTTAATGAATAATGTTGTTGTGTAGTGCATGTGTAAATAGTTGTAGAACTCTATGTAAAATTGATGTACCAAACTGAGATTTAATATGCAACAAGCAATTAAATTTGTTGCATTTGTTTTTTCTTCATGATTTCGGTCTATAATACATATGACTATTTTTTACTTTATTTTTTAAAAAAGTAAAATTTGTGATTATGGTATATGAACTTGATGCCATCATAACCATAATTCATAACCTTTGTTACAAAGAAAAGTGAATGATGCTTTCTGTTTGGCTATGATGCAACCTAGTAGATAATGAAGCACTATTGCTAAAATGGATTAGTAATATCAAAATGCAATGGACAAATTACCAAGGCAATGAAGTTGCAGACACAAAGACTTGCCTTATCCTTTATTGCTCTGCTAGGTAGTAGCAAGACAAGTTCAAACCAACAGTTCTATAATTAATGTCAAGGCTCATAATAGACATTTAACTAGGTCTTTGGCATGCTATTAATCAATCTCTAATTTTTTTTAGTGTTAGATTATAGATATATTGAATTATAATGTGTGATATGTTGGTATTAGATTATTGATTGTAATTTAAAATATACCCTATAATTAAACTCTATCACCTATGCAATTTTACAATATATTAACATAATCAATAAAACAAAACTGAGAAATCCAAAAATTTTGAAAGCCATATTTGTAATATATAAGACATAAAGGATTTCTGCATTATATATCTTCATTATGCCTTGTGTTATAGAGTAATATATTATTACAAAAAGCCTTCAAGCTATTATTACCCTTACAATAAGGGTTAAAAAAAAATTATTGAGAATGTCACTTAAAAAAAGAAATGTGACTGTTAGTTACTTTCTCAAACGAAGCTATCTTGTACAATTACATTACCCACTCTCGGGAATGGATCCAGTCATTTTGCTTAAATCTCAATCATTCGTCTCTTTAAAAAACTTTCAACGGCTTAGATAATGTCATGTCATCATTTTCATAATAAAAAATTATCCCCGCTCTGCCCTTTCTCCCCCAAGAATTCTTCTTGCTCGTTCACATTCATTCTTCGTTTCAGATTTTTTCTTCATCATCTAGCATCATCGTCCTTCGACGTTATCGCCACCATCAGAGGGAAAAACCCATAAAAGAGCTTGCGCGAGAGAGGGGACTGAGGGAGACTGAGATCCTCCTTTGCCGGTGGCTCTCCTGCCGCTAGTAGCAAGGTGAACAAGCAAGACGAATATCCGGGGAAGACACACTAATGCTTTGCAAGCCAACAATGGGTATACTTTTTTTCTTTTTTGTTAGTTCTGCAATGCCTTATTTTGGTTTCTGTGGGTACAAAATCAATGGCGCTTTGGTGATTTTCTCTCAGATTTTCATTTTTTCTTTTCTTTTTGATTTTGGTTCTGTTGGTACGGAACAAATGGAAATTGCTGAATTTTGCTTTCATTTCATATATGCCCACAACCTATTTGAGGTGGATTTATGAAGAACTTCCTCCTAAATTCAAGGACAGGTTCCAGACCGTTTATTTCATCCATCCTGGGCTTCATTCACTTTCTTCCATTCCCTAAATTGCCGGTTATAATTTCAACTTTTATTTTCTTTTTGTTTAATTTTTATTTATTTCTTGGTTACCTTGGTCTGGATGGTGGATACGCTGGATATGTTTCTTCTACTTTCCTGTCGATAAACTCTGTTCTATTCTTCTGTTTCTCTGGTAACCTATTTGGAACTGGCGCATTGATTAGATTCTTAGATCTTTTGCTTTAAGTTTAGGCTTTCGTGATGATGACTTGAAGTCTTGAACTTTCTGAATGAATTAATTTTGCTCAATCTATTTGGAGCCTTTCTTTGTAGAAGTTGAATGTGATGAATTGATTGATTGATAATTTATCCAAGGTCTGGAAACGAGGAAAAGTAATAGTTGGAAATAGTTGCTATTGAAAGATTGGTTTGAATTATCCTTAGTTCTTGACACTTCAAAATTTCCAGGTACAAAACTTGAATGTGGATTTGATGTTGTCATTTACATTACGTTTAGAAGAAAGGTTCAAGGTTTTCCCTAAGATCAAGGCTAGTCATTGCTACTCTTGGCCGATTTCTAGTTTAACTAGATGTTGTTTCTTCATGTTGTCAATATGTTATCAAACAATTAAGCTGCTAACATTAGTATCTGATGTTGGCTCTTTTGCAAGTGGTTAATCCGTTTACCAAATATCCTTTAAATTGATATGCTATTTTGTGTGTGTGTATGGATGTGCACCTGCATATATTTATGCAAAAGCTTTTTGGCAATGGAGAGTGGCTTTTGTTTATTTGCTTCATTTGTCAAAGCTTTGAAAGAGGCAGAACATACAAATTTGAAACTTCTTTCCAGTAAAATGTGAGAAAAATAAGAATAAGAAAAAGCCTCCCATTGTTTGTTACTTTTGTCAGTTACAATTTAGGAATCACATTCTACCATTGCACAGTTGCTTTGTGTTATTCCAATATAATATACCTTTGTTGCAGGTCTAGTGATGTCTTTAATCGGATCTTTGATCACAATGCTAGTTGTAAGTCCTCTTCAATTTATCTATTGTCTTTTTTTTTTTTTTGGAGGTATTGACCATAGCATTCAGTTACTAAAACTAACCTTGGTGGCAGACCTTGATACTTCCTTGTGCTTGTTTCCTAAGCATCTTCTTTTGATATGGATTTTTTGCCATCTAATGCTGTTTTCAGTTCAAAATTTTTGCCTTGTTCAAAATTTTGAAGTTGTTGACTGTATTCAGGTTGGAGAAGTTATACCATTACATGATGCTTCAGTCGATGCAATTGTTGGAACACTTGTCTTGTGTTCTATTAAAAATGTCGAGTTGACAGAACTTGTCGGGATCTTTTCTATTTATTTAACTATTTATGCAGCCATAGAAAGCCTTATAATTGGAGAGAAATATTAATTGAACTGAAGTTAATTGTGTATTTTGGCATAGTTACAAAAACTCATAAATAAGATTTGAATTTTCTATTATTCCAAGCAAAAGAAGTTGAAGCTGTGCTAGCGAACACAAAAGAAATTCTCAACTAGTGGATTTGGCAGAATAGAAGAGCATCTGCACCTTGCAACCAGCGCACCAGCACCCATAGTATAAATAAGTTTTTAGAAATTAGAATTAGGACTTTTGGGATTGACTGCCTGGATGTTTTACACAATAATATACTTATTTTATCAATAAATTATCTTTTTAAGCAACTGAGGCTTACCATGTTATGTTTTCCTTTTCTTTTATGGCATAAAGTGAACAACAAAATACAAAAAAAAGCACAAAGAAGGAGAAACAATTCGAAACAAGCTTTATCATTTTGTTATAAATTACACAGTGGTTCATTAACCTGGAAAGATAATGTCAGAAAGTACATAGACACCTAGAGAAGCTTTACAAATCAAAAACCAAAAATCTAGGCCGTAGTTTGGAAGTGGTTCATTAACAAAATCTGCAACATTTGGAAGCTTGATGTGTCATGTATGTTGCAGCATCAGAAGTCCAAAGACCACTTTCCAGCAATGCACAACATCAAACAAAAAATTAAAATTAGTTTCTAAATTTACAATAAGGCATTAGTTTAGAATTAATAGATAAAAAATTACCTTAGAATTATATTTGGATATATCACTTAAAGGACATGATGCTTGATTGCATTCAATGCTCAAAACCTGTAAAATGTATTTATTAAAATATAAAAAGAGTATTCCATGTTTGTTAAAAGAAAAAAGCATTTTTAGAAATGAACATCAGATCTTAACCAATATACCTTTGGAATTTCATTCAATCCTTGAAAGAAACCAATTCCTTTGATCATTCAGAATTTTATATAAAATTATATATAAAGTATTCTCAATTGGCCATACCTGAAATTGCTTAAAGTTTCTGTCAGCAACAAAGGAACTGTTCCATCCATAACTCTGTCAGCAACAAAGGAACTGTGCCTTTCCCCTCAAATTACTGAAGACTTGTGACTTGTAAAGTGCAACCTTAGCAACCAAAAGCTGATTATTGAGTGATTAACCATCAATTTCCAAATCTTCGTAGCAGCTTCAAAAAAATCCTAGTAAGCTGATTTTGACACATTATATATTTCTTGCTGATTAATGTCAAAATGACCAAGACTTAAAACTACCAAGGGCCTCATTCACATGTATGGCTGGAGCATGGCATTAATTAGCCTTTAAAACTAATCCTATCTAAGTGATTTCAACATTACAAGCAATGCAGAAAATCAACATTTAGCTGATTATCAAAGACAATCAATGTTCCTCCTAGGATGGGGTTGCTTAATTAGAAAAGCAGCACTTGACTTGTCAGCATTAAGAGCGACCTAGCAAAACCTTATTTCACAACATCATATTTTCTTAAGCCTCTACATCCTTTCCCTTTGACGAGCAGAAGGACTATCTCTAACAAAAATATGATATACTTCTATTTAAGGCATGATTTGGGTTTCTGTAACTCAAATGTTGAGTTGCAAATTTCTCATTATAGAAAGCTAGTTGTGTATAATTTTTTTTTAAGGATTAAATTTTCAAAATTTGAAACTTTTAGTATTTTGAACAGCACCAAAGAGAAGAATGAGAGTGTTCGATACTTCAAGAAGCACATAATAGCAGCATTATATAGATACCGTGGTAGCCAATTGGACTACTTCAAAACATGCAGAGAAACGAGAAAAGACAACTGGGCTTTTGGTCCATGCCTTCATTTCCAAGAATACAAGACAAGAAAACAAAAGTTAATATTGCTTTGCTCATCAGCTATTGGCAGATACGAAGAAAAACTCCCGTAACTGTCTTCTACAACATTGGACACAACTACACAAGCACCTGGCAGCATTTTTCGAATATAATGGCCACCAAGAAAAGTCCACATTTGCCTTGGTGATGCTATCAAACATGTTGTCTACGAAATTCAACGTTATTAAAAAAATTAAAAAACAGAAGTGGCAACTTAGTTAGATTGTCATAGATCTGGCGGCTACTATGCCCTGTGATTCCTCTGTTTGTTTGAATAACTATTACCATCTTAGATTCAGAACCAACTTATCTATTCGTATAGAAAAGTTTATGTTCAATATTGTAAGTTTTCTTAAGAAAAATGACCAGCCACAATGCACATTGTTTACCTGCCTCTTAACTAAAGAGATGTAGAAAGATCATCAATTTCTCCTATCACAGAGCCACAATCCCCTACTACCCTCAAGTATATGCTAAAAACAGCCTAAGAGACAATGTGACGAAGACATACTTACAGCATCATTACAAACGGAATCAGCAAAATCCAAAGAATTACCAAATCTAGCTCACATGGAATTCATCAAATGAACACATTTGAGAACAGAATAACCAAAAAGGATCAAACTTTAGAGACCTTGAGGGAGAGCCCATTAACCAAAGCAACTTGATAACATAAAACATTTGAGAACAGAATAACCAAAAAGGATCAAACTTTACAGACCTGAGGGAGAGCCCATTAACCAAAGCAACTTGATAACATAACAGAACAAATTGAAAACTAAGACATCATTAATTCATAGTTAAGAAAAGAGACTGTTACCTTAGTGTTCTTTTCCTTTCAGTTTCACCACCTCATCCCTCTCTTTGATTTCCACTCTCAGAGACCCTCATTTTCTCTATACTCATAGAACCCAATTCATATCCCTTTCAACCTTGACAGTCAAAACCCCAAAACCTCTCACCACAACCTTCTCCGCCTTCTCCAGATTCACCCCTCTCAATTCTTTAGCCGACGACAACAATGGCACCCCCGGAAACGGCATCTTCGCCGTCACATCTCCCAAAAACCTCAAATCCCGCCTTCAAAATGGCGAAACCCTCTACGGCCTGTTCCTTCTCAGCTTCTCCCCCACCATCGCCGAGGTCGCTGGTCTCGCCGGCTACGACTTCGTGGTAGTCGACATGGAACACGGCCACGGCGGCATCTCTGACACGCTTCTTTGCCTTCACGCCATCGCCGCTGCCGGGACTGCTGCCATCATCCGGTCCCCGAGACTTGCCCCACCTGGGCAAAGAAGGCCCTCGATCTGGGTCCTCAAGGAATCATGTTCCCCATGATCGAATCCTCAAAATGCGCCAAGAAAGCGGTGTCGTATTGCTGGTTCCCGCCGGGGGGAGTTCGCGGGTCGGCCCACCCGGTCGTCAGGGCTTCGGGTTACGGGATCGAGGAGGGGTATTTGAGTAATTACAAGGACGAGTTGCTGATCATGTGTCAGATTGAGTCGGAGCGGAGGAAGGGGTGAAGAAGGTGAAAGAGATTGCAGCCGTTGATGGGGTTGACTGCATTCAGATGGGACCGTTGGATCTCAGTGCCAGCTTGGGGTGCTTGTGGGACCCAGGGAACAAGAAGGTGAGGGAGGTGATGAGGGCAGCTGAGCAGGGAGTGTTGAACAATGGTGGTGCTGGCTTTGCATTGCCACATGATGGACCACTCGGTCACGTGGATATCACATGGTGTCTGGCACTGTGGATTTGGGTTTGTTTAGAAGTGTTGCAGTGGAAGATGTAAATAGGTTTAAGCTGAGCTTGATGGAGGATTCCGATAATGAGCACGAGGGTGAGGGTAAAGATAGTGATGAGAAATACTGGAGTGAATGAGGAATCACCTTTTTCCTGTTTCTAGTTTCATGTTTTTCTTGTATTACCTTAATTTTGTAAATTTGATGATCATCTGTTTCTCAATGTTTTACTTCAAGTTTCAGAATTGACATGGCAATGAAAATTGACATGGTTATGCTTTTCCCTTCAATGAAAATTGTACTACACAAAACCATTGTTTTTGTGATCAAGAGATTGCAAGGGAACATAAAAAGCAAAACTTGATATTTACGGGGTTGTAAAGCTTGCTGGTTTTGGTTCTTCAACTTCCATGCTGCTGATATATGCTTAGTTCTATCTCTCCTCTCTACAATGTAAATTTGATGTGTACCTTATTTTAATGGCTGTTCTGATAATCTTCCTTCTTTCTTCACTATATTCTTGTGTTGCACGTGCCTCTTTACCTTTCTGTTGTAGGATGGCTCACAGAAGTGCTGCAACCAGGGGGTGATTAACATTTCATATACCTGATTCTTAATGTCATAACTGGAATCCAAACAAGACTTTGATTGCCCTAGTTTATGTTAGGCAATGCATGTTTGTTGTCCTTCTATAGTTTATCACTTTAGCTTGTTCTGAATGTCACATTTTCTAGTTGTAATTGTATATGCCTTAATAAACCACTATCTTTATTGGACTAGCAACTGAAAACATTAGGTTACTGCTATTTTGGGTGTGATAATTTGTCACCTAAACAGTTTTGCTAGTTTTGCTTTGACTGGATTTGTACTTGCATTATTGCTTTTACAGATGGTTATAGCTACTTGATTCAGGAAGCATATATTTAACAACTTAAGTGTTGTTCTTTCTCATTCACTTTTTTGCATCAAACTGTGTCTCTGATACACCTTATGTCTTGTTTGTCGTAATTGAATAATGGACAAGTTATACTTATTGTTGTGATTCTCTAATGCATACGTGAAGGAAGCTCTAGTTGTTTTAGTGGAGTGTTTGCTCTATAGATTTTTGCTGGTTCAATGGATTTTTTAGTAACAAAAACAGAGAAAGAAAAAAAAAAAAAAAAAACAGAAAGAAAGAAAGAACGAAACTATAAGAAACTCCAGAAAGAGGTCTGTTAATTGACTACCTATTGTTTCATTTTTTTTTTTTGCATAACTATGTTAAAAATGTATTTCCTTCTAGAGATCATCATGTAATTCCCTAACCTTCAATGTATGGTGCTTTCTATCTACAGGATGCTCATCAGTACATGGAAGCAAAGCAATAGTGAGGCCAATTTGTCAATGGCTTGTGATATGAACTGCAGCTGTGCTTTCCAATGTGAAACCAATTTCTGGAAGCTCTACTGTTTCTATTTGAACTACAGTGTTATTTCTTTTTGCTCAAGGCTTGCTGGTTAAACAAAATACCAACAAAAAAAAAAAAGTGTATGCACCAACAGCCAATCCCTACATGTGTTCCTTCCAATCTGTGGTGATGGTTCTTATACTCTTTCAATGTAATACTACTGTTGTGTTTGTATTAAGAAAAAGAAGAAGAAAAAGAAAAATAGTACCTAGAAGTTAAATGGAAGTTTCATAGGTAAACACTGTGCATACTATTGTACTAGAATTTTATTCAACATTTTGAGAAAACGATTCTGTGATTGAACAACATGTCAATATTTTACTATATCTTTGTTGCAAGAACTGAATTATTTGCTTGCATTTTAGTTAGCTCCATGTGAAACCGATGACTCTGCCTTAAAATTCCACAGGCTAGATAAGCCTAAATCTTGCAGTTTTGTTTCGTTCAAAACGCGGTGTGTACAAGTCAACTCTAAAATTGTAGGTATATATGTTAAGCTTGTCTTTTTGAAGAAATGAAAGGGTAAAGCAATTTCATTATACTTTCCAGTTTCCATGAAGTAGACAGCAAGACGTGCTCAACCTCATTATTATAAACTAAAAAGATTATTTTATCAATATAGGTTTCGTGTTCCATATTCAATGGTTAGGTGGGATAGGATTTTGATAGGGAAAAGATTGCTTGTTATTGTGTAGTCTCTGATGGAACAAAACAAAAATCCAATAACAATGCTTTAGTACATCAATTGGGCTTAAATTACTATGGACTGACACAATTAACAAAATCTTAATCTAATATAAATAAGTTGAATAGTATCAACTTTAAGTTTAAATTTTCATTCTTTAATTTGTTTGTCAAATATAATATGATATTATAATTACAGTGAAAATAAATAACACTTTTTCTTTTTTTAGCCCAAATAAGTTTGTAGTGGGAATTAATTTATTAATGCCATTGTTTTGGAAGAAGTGAAATGAAGCTATGCTTTGCTGTTCAACGTTGACTTCAAATATCTCATCCCTCTGCTTCTTAGTTCACCATCTCGTTCTTCTGCTCTTAAACACCACAACAGTATTCATAGATTGAAGCAAATTTGAGCCAGCATTTTAAGGCCAATGCAATACTAGCTTCACGTGTCTAATTTGTTAGTAAGATTTGTTATCTATATAGATAACTTTTACATTGTGATAATGATTTAAGTTTCATATTGTGATTGTAGATTCCGAGATTTTTGGTTTAGTTCAAAATTTAGGTTCAATATTTCATATATAAGAGTAGATGGGGTAACATGACTTGTGCATTTTTTTTTTATGTACTTGAAAAAGCTCACAGATAGTTTAAACCACTGAGCAAGAATTAGATCCAAGCTCGCAAGTGTAAGCCATTATGATGAAAATAAAGCTGGTATCTATTCTTATGCATGCATTTAATTGCTGTATTTGAGATATATTTTTATGTTTTGGGATATCATTTTAATTAGCTGTTATTGTCCTTTGTTTGCAGGTACTAATTAAGAAACTTATGCCAAGTATGTGAACAAGGAAATTAAACTGAAACAAAAATATATCATGTGAACAAGTTTTAGGAGCTTGCATAATTGAGCTTGATCCCTTGAGATCTTGTGAACTTAGATAGAGGGCATCCCGCTATTTGGGGGATATCATAACATTTCTGATTAGCTGTCTTTTATTTCTAATAAGTTGTTTAATAGTTGGCATGTTGATTTCTATGTATAATGAGCTGGTTTAGATCAATCTTAATTTGATGATTATGATATGAATGTCTACATTAGTAGATTAATTACTAGAAATATTATAANTTTTCTTATTATGTGTTTATTCTTCTCCTTGAGTCTAACCATCTAATACTAATTGGTTTTCATTTTCTTATTGTCCTCCATGACATATGTTGATTCAGGAACATTGTAGATGGGACAATTACTCAATTGAACACCACAAAACATATAAGCTATTTATAGTGGCATGTTATGTAATAAAATGTACTTTATAATTGTAATGTAATGATTGTTGAATTTAATACGCACTTAGACCATTGTTTAGTTGGACTTTGTTTACTGCTTAATAGTGTATGTGTAATTTAATGAATAATGTTGTTGTGTAGTGCACGTGTGAATGTTTGTAGAACTCTATGCAAAACTGATGTACCAAACTGAGATTTAATATGCAGCAAGCAATTGAATTTGTTGCATTTGTTTTTTCTTTTCATGATTTCGGTCTATAATACATATGACTATTTTTTACTTTATTTTTTTAAAAAGTAAAATTTGTGATTATGGTATATGAACTTGATGTCATCATAACCATAATTCATAACCTTTGTTACAAAGAAAAGTGAATGATGCTTTCTGTTTGGCTATGACGCAACCTAGTAGATAATGAAACATTATTGCTAAAATGGATTAGTAATATCAAAATGTGAGGGACAAATTACCAAGGCAGTGAAGTTGCAGACACAAACACTTGCCTTATCCCTTATTGCTCCGCTAGGCAGTAACAAGACAAGTTCAAACCAACAGTTCTATAATTAATGTCAAGACTCATAATAGACATTTAACTAGGTCTTTGGCATGCTATTAATCAATCTGTAATTTTTTTTTAGTGTTAGATTATAGATATATTGAATTATAATGTGTGATATGTTGGTATTAGATTATTGATTGTAATTCAAAATATATCTTATAATTAAACCCTATCAGCTATGCAATTTTACAATATATTAACATAATTAATAAAACAAAAATGAGAAATCCAAAAAATTTGAAAGCCATATTTGTAATATATAAGACAAAAAGGATTTCTGCATTATATACCTTCATTATGCCTTGTGTTATAGAGTAATATATTATTACAAAAAGCCTTCAAGCTATTATTACCCTTACAATAAGGGTTAAAAAAAATGGGGATTCTATGATACTACGTAAGTATGCCATACTACACTGACGTGACAAGCATACATAATTTTTATATTTTATTATATATAAAATATAATTTATTTAATTTTTTAAACAAACTTAAAAACAGTTAATTATGTCATTCATTTATTGGTTATTCCTATGTAGTATGACATATTACATAAATACTAAAAGTATCTAAGAAACCTCCTAAAAAAATTATTGAGAATGTCACTTAAAAAAAAAATGTGACTGTTAGTTACTTTCTCAAACAAAGCTATCTTGTACAATTACATTACCCACTCTCGGGGAACGGATCCAGTCATTTTGCTTAAATCTCAATCATTCATCTCATTAAAAACTTTCAACGGCTTAGATAATGCCATGTCATCATTTTCATAATAAAAAATTCTCCCCGCTCTTCCCTTTCTCCCCCCAAGAATTCTTCTTGCCCGTTCACATTCATTCTTCATTTCAGATTTTTTCTTCATCATCTAGCATCATCATCCTCCAACGTTATCGCCACCATCAGAGGGAAAAACCCATAAAAGAGCTTGTGCGAGAGAGGGGACAGAGGGAGACTGAGATGCTCTTTTGCCGGGGGCTCTCCTGCCGCTGGTAGCAAGGTGAACGAGCAAGACGAATATCCGAGGAAGACACACTAATGCTTTGCAAGCTAACAATGGGTATAATTTTTTTCTTTTCTATTAGTTCTGCAATGCTTGATTTTGGTTTCTGTGGGTACAAAATCAATGGTGCTTTGGTGATTTTCTCTCAGATTTTCATTTTTTTCTTTTCTTTTTGATTTTGAGTTCTGTTGGTACAGAACAAATGGCAATTGCTGAATTTTGCTTTCCTTTCATATATGCCCACAACCTGTTTGAGGTGGACTTATGAAGAACTTCCTCCTGAATTCAAGGACAGGCTCCAGACCGTTTTTTTCATCCATCCTGGGCTTCGTTCACTTTCTTCCATTCCCTAAATTGTTGGTTACAATTTCAACTTTTATTTTCTTTTTGTTTAATTTTTATTTATTTCTTGGTTACCTTGGTCTGGATGGTGGATACGCTAGATATGTTTCTTCTACTTTCTTGTCGATAAACTCTGTTCTATTCTTTTGTTTCTCTGGTAACCTATTTTGGAACTAGCACGTTGATTAGATTCTTAGACCTTTTGCTTTAAGTTTAGGCTTTCCAGATGATGACTTGAAGTCTTGAACTTTTTGAATGAATTAATTTTGCTCAATCTATTTGGAGCCTTTCTTTGTAGAAGTTGAATGTGATGAATTGATTGATTCCTAATTTATCCAAGGTCTGGAAACGAGGAAAAGTAATAGTTGGAAATAGTTGCTAGTGAAAGATTGTTTGAATTATCCTTAGTTCTTAACACTTCAAAATTTCCAGGTACAGAACTTGAATGTGGATTTGATATTGTCATTTACATTACATTTAGAAGAAAGGTTCAAGGTTTTCCCTAGGATCAAGGCTAGTCATTGCTACTCTTGGCTGATTTCTAGTTTAACTAGATGTTGTTTCTGCATGTTGTCAATATGTTATCAAACAATTTAGCTGCTAACATTAGTATCTGATGTTGGCTCTTTTGCAAGTGGTTAATCCGTTTACCAAATATCCTTTAAATTGATATGCTATTTTGTGTGTGTGTATGGATGTGCACCTGCATATATTTATGCAAAAGCTTTTTGGCAATGGAGAGTGGCTTTTGTTTATTTGCTTCATTTGTCAAAGCTTTGAAAGAGGTAGAACATACAAATTTGAAACTTCTTTCCAGTAAAATGTCAGAAAAATAAGAATAAGAAAAAGCCTCCCATTGTTTGTTACTTTTGTCAGTTACAATTTAGGAATCACATTCTACCATTGCACAGTTGCTTTGTGTTATTCCAATATAATATACCTTTGTTGCAAGTCTAGTGATGTCTTTAATCGGATCTTTGATCACAATGCTAGTTGTAAGTCCTCTTCAATTTATCTTGTCTTTTTTTCTTTTGGAGGTATTAACCATAGCATTCATTTACTAAAACTAACCTTGTTGGCAGACCTTGATACTTCCTTGTGCTTGTTTCCTAAGCATCTTCTTTTGATATGGATTTTTTGCCATCTAATGCTGTTTTCAGTTCAAAATTTTTGCCTTGTTCAAAATTTTGAAGTTATTGACTATATTCAGGTTAAAGAAGTTATACCATTACATGATGCTTTAGTCGATGCAATTGTTGGAACACTTGTCTTGTGTTCTATTAAAAATGTTGATATGACATTAAAAGGTAAAAGAACTTGTCAGGATCTTTTCTATTTATTTAACTGTTTATGCAGCCATAGAAAGCCTTATAATTGGAGAGAAATATTAACTAAACTGAAGTTAATTGTGTATTTTGGCATAGTTACAAAAACTCATAAATAAGATTTGAATTTTCTATTATTCCAAGCAAAAGAAGTTGAAGCTGTGCTAGCGAACACAAAAGAAATTCTCAACCAGTGGATTTGGCAAAATAGAAGAGCATCTGCGCCTTGCAACTAGCACACCAGCACCCATAGTATAAATATGATTTTAGATATTAGAATTAGGACTTTTGGGATTGCCTGCCTGGATGTTTTACACAATAATATACTTATTTTATCAATGAATTATCTTTTTAAGCTACTGAGGCTTATCTTGTGTTATGTTTTCCTTTTCTTTTATGGCATAAAGTGAACAACAAAATACAAAGAAAGCACAAAGAAGGAGAAACAATTCGAAACAAGCTTTATCATTTTGTTATAAATTACACAGTGGTTCATTAACTTGGAAACATAATGTCAGAAAGTACATAGATACCTAGAGAAGCATTATACATCAAAAACCAAAAATCTAGGCCATAATTTGGAAGTGGTTCATTAACAAAATCTGCAACATTTGGAAGCTTGATGTGTCATGTATGTTGCAGCATCAGAAGTCCATAGACCACTTTCGAGCAATGCACAACATTAAACAAAAAATTAAAATTAGTTTCTAAATTTACAATAAGGCATTAGTTTAGAATTAATAGATAAAAAATTACCTTAGAATTATATTTGTTGGATACTAGAATTAGATATATCACTTAAAAGGACATGATGCTTGATTGCATTCAATGCTCAAAACCTGTAAAATGTATTTATTAAAATATAAAAAGAGTATTCCATGTTTGTTAAAAGAAAAAAGCATTTTTAGAAATGAACATTAGATCTTAACCAATATACCTTTGGAATTTCATTCAATCCTTGAAAGAAACCAATTCCTTTGATCATTCAGAATTTTATATAAAATATTCTCAATTGGCCATACCTGAAATTGCTTAAACTTTCTGTCAGCAACAAAGGAACTGTTCCATCCATAATTCTGTCAGCAACAAAGGAACTGTGCCTTTCCCCTCAAATTACTGAAGACTTGTGACTTGTAAAGTGCAACCTTAGCAACCAAAAGTTGATCATTGAGTGATTAACCATCAATTTCCAAATCTTCGTAGCAGCTTCAAAAAAATCCTAATAAGCTGATTTTGACACATTATATATTTCTTGCTGATTAATGTCAAAATGACCAAGACTTAAAACTACCAAGGGCCTCATTCAAATGTATGGCTGGAGCATGGCATTAATTAGCCTTTAAAACTAATCCTATCTAAGTGATTTCAACATTACAAGCAATGCAGAAAATCAACATTTAGCTGATTATCAAAGACAATCAATGTTCCTCCTAGGATGGGGTTGCTTAATTAGAAAAGCAGCACTTGACTTGTTAGCATTAAGAGCGACCTAGCAAAACCTTATTTCACAACATCATATTTTCTTAAGCCTCTACATCCTTTCCCTTTGACGAGCAGAAGGACTATCTCTAACAAAAATATGATATACTTCTATTTAAGGCATGATTTGGGTTTCTGCAACTCAAATGTTGAGTTGCAAATTTCTCATTATAGAACGCTAGTTGTGTATAAATTTTTTTTAAGGATTAAAGTTTCAAAATTTGAAACTTTTAGTATTTTGAACAGCACCAAAGAGAAGAATGAGAGTGTTCGATACTTCAAGAAGCACATAATAGCAGCATTATATAGATACCGTGGTAGCCAATTGGACTACTTCAAAACATGCAGAGAGACAAGAGAAAAGACAACTGGGCTTTTGGTCCATGCCTTCATTTCCAAGAATACAGGACAAGAAAACAAAAGTTAATATTGCTTTGCTTATCAGCTATTGGCAGATACGAAGAAAAACTCTCGTAACTGTCTTCTACAACATTGGACACAACTACACAAGCACCTGGCAGCATTTTTGGAATATAATGGCCACCAAGAAAAGTCCACATTTCCCTTGGTGATGCTGTCAAACATGTTGTCTACGAAATTCAACGTTATTAAAAAAATTAAAAAACAGAAGTGGCAACTTAGTTAGATTGTCATAGATCTGACGGCTACTATGCCCTGTGATTCCTCTGTTTGTTTGAATACCTATTACCATCTTAGATTCAGAACCAACTTATCTATTCGTATAGAAAAGTTTATGTTCAATATTGTAAGTTTTCTTAAGAAAAATGACCAGCCACAATGCACATTGTTTACCTGCCTCTTAACTAAAGAGATGTAGAAAGATCATCAATTTCTCCTATCACAGAGCCACAATCCCCTACTACCCTCAAGTATATGCTAAAAGCAACCCAAGAGACAATGTGACGAACACATACTTACAGCATCATTACAAACGGAATCAGCAAAATCCAAAGAATTACTAAATCTAGCTCACATAGAATTCATCAAATGAACACATTTGAGAACAGAATAACCAAAAAGGATCAAACTTTACAGACCTTGAGGAGAGCCCATTAACCAAAGCAACTTGATAACATAACAAAACGAATTGAAAACTAAGACATCATTAATTCATAGTTAAGAAAAGAGACTGTTACCTTAGTGTTCTTTTCCTTTCAGTTTCACTTTTGGGTTTCCCTTTTTCTTATGCGTTGTAGTTGTAGAAGAAGATTCAAGAACAATGCTTTTCACGCTCTGGCTTGAAATTTTCCCTTTTTAAGCTGAAGGTTAGATGTGAGCAGTGCAACTGCCCAACAAGTTAGGGAATGGCGTAAGCCAAGTGTTAGGAGTGAAGGACAGAGAAGATATTGCAGAAAAGGAGGCAAGATTCATTGTGTATTGCCATAGATGATGAAGAATCCATAGAGAAGGTGGGAGAGACAGAGGAAAGGAGGGAGAAAAAATCTGGGAGGAAGCATGCGCGGGGGAGAGAAAGTGAAAAGGAGGGAGAATTGTTTTTTTAATAAAATGGTGAGCTGGCACAATATATACCATAGATGAGTGTGTTAAATTAAAATGAAAGGCTGAGATTGAAATAACAGGAACCGGTCATGTTACTTGGCAACATTACTGGATCCCCTCCCACCACTCTCAGTCTCAGAAATGGCTGTAGCCACGGCCAAATCCACCACCTCATCCCTCTCTTTGATTTCCACTCTCAGAGACCCTCATTTTCTCTATACTCATAGAACCCAATTCATATCCCTTTCAACCTTGACAGTCAAAACCCCAAAACCTATCACCAAAACCTTCTCCAGATTCACCCCTCTCAATTCTTTAGCCGACGACAACAATGGCACCACAGGAAACGGCATCTTCGCCTTCACATCTCCCAAAAACCTCAAATCCCGCCTTCAAAATGGCGAAACCCTCTACGGCCTGTTCCTTCTCAGCTTCTCCCCCACCATCGCCGAGATCGCTGGTCTCGCCGGCTACGACTTCGTGGTAGTCGACATGGAAGACGGCCACGGCGGCATCTCTGACGCGCTTCCCTGCCTTCACGCCATCGCCGCTGCCGGGACTGCTGCCATCATCCGGGTCCCCGAGACTTGCCCCACCTGGGCAAAGAAGGCCCTCGATCTGGGTCCTCAAGGAATCATTTTACCCATGATCGAATCCTCGAAATCCGCCAAGAAAGCGGTGTCGTATTGCCGGTTCCCGCCGGCGGGAGTTCGCTGGTCGGCCCACCCGGTCGTCAGGGCTTCGAGTTACGGGATCGACGAGGGGTATTTGAGTAATTACAAGGACGAGTTGCTGATCATGTGTCAGATTGAGTCGGAGAAAGGGGTGAAGAAGGTGAAAGAGATTGCAGCCGTTGATGGGGTTGACTGCATTCAGATGGGGCCGTTGGATCTCAGTGCCTTGGGAGCAAGAAGGTGAGGGAGGTGATGAGGGCAGCTGAGCAGGGAGTGTTGAACAATGGTGGTGCTTACCTTGCTGGCTTAGCATTGCCACATGATGGACCACTGGACCTGCGGTCACGTGGATATCACATGGTGTCTGGCACTGTGGATTTGGGTTTGTTTAGAAGTGCCGCAGTGGAAGATGTAAATAGGTTTAAGCTGAGCTTGATGGTGGATTCCGATAATGAGCACGAGGGTGAGGGTAAAGATAGTGATGAGAAATACTGGAGTGAATGAGGAATCACCTTTTTCTTGTTTCTAGTTTCTTGTTTTTCTTGTATTACCTTAATTTTGCAAATTTGATGATCATCTGTTTCTCAATGTTTTACTTACAAGTTTCAGAATTGACATGGCAATGATGATGGTTATGCTTTTCTCTTCAATGAAAATTGTACTACACAAAACCATTGTTTTTTGTGATCCAGAGATTGCAAGGGAACATAAAAAGTAAAACTTGATATTTTTGGGGTTGTAAAGCTTGCTGGTTTTGGTTCTTCAACTTCCATGCTGCTGATATATGCTGAGTTCTATCTCTCCTCTCTACAATGTAAATTTGATGTGTACCTTATTTTAATGGCTGTTCTGATAATCTTCCTTCTTTTCTTCATTATATTCTTGTGTTGCACATGCCTCTTTACCTTTCTGTTGTAGGATGGCTCAGAGAAGTGCTGCAACCAGGGGGTGATTAACATTTCATATACCTGATTCTTAATGTCATAACTGGAATCCAAACAAGACTTTGATTGCCCTAGTTTATGTTAGGCAATGCATGTTTGTTGTCCTTCTATAGTTTATCAATTTAGCTTGTTCTGAATGTCACATTTTCTAGTTGCAATTGTATATGCCTTAATAAACCACTATGTTTATTGGACTAGCAACTGAAAACATTAGGTTACTGCTATTTTGGGTGTGATAATTTGTCACCTAAAAATTTTTGCTAGTTTTGCTTTGACTGGATTTGTACTTGCATTATTGCTTTTACAGATGGTTTTAGCTACTTGATTCAGGAAGCATATATTTAACAAGAGAGCCTCCCCTTAAGTGTTGTTCTTTCTCATTCACTTTTTTGCATCTAACTGTGTCTGTGATGCACCTTATGTCTTGTTTGTGTAATTGAATAATGGACAAGTTATACTTATTGTTGTGATTCTCTAATGCATACGTGAAGGAAGCTCTAGTTGTTTTAGTGGAGTGTTTGCTCTATAGATTTTTGTTGGTTCAATGGATTTTTTAGTAGCAAAAACAGAGAAAGAAGGAAAAAAAAAAACAGAAAGAAAGAAAGAACGAAACTAAGAGAAACTACAGAAAGTGGTCCCTTAATTGGTCTTCTCTTTTCTCATTTGTTTTAATTCACATAGAGAATGTTAAATTGAAGTTGACTACCTATTGTTTCATGTTTTTTTTTGTATAACTATGTTAAAAATGTATTTCCTTCTAGAGATCATCATGTAATTCCCTGACCTTCAATGTATGGTACTTTCTATCTACAGGATGCTCATCTGTGCATGGAAGCAAAGCAATAGTGAGGCCAAGTTGTCAATGGCTTGTGATATGAACTGCAGCTGTGCTTTCCAATGTGAAATCAATTTCTGGAAGCTCTACTGTTTCTATTTGAACTAGTGTTATTTCTTTTTGCTCAAAGGCTTGCCGGTTCTGTATTAAACCCGAAGTCGTAAACAAAATACCAAAAACAAAAAAAAAGTGTATGCACCAACAGCCACTCCCTACATGTGTTCCTTCCAATATGTGGTGATGGTTCTTATACTCTTTCAATGTAATACTACTGTTGTGTTTGTATTAAGAAAAAGAAGAAGAAAAAGAAAAAGAAAAAATAGTACCTAGAAGTTAAATGGAAGTTTCATAGGTAAACACTCTGCATTACTATTGTACTAGAATTTTATTCAACATTTTGAGAAAACAATTATGTGATTGAACAACATGTCAATATTTTACTATATCTTTGTTGCAAGAACTGAATTATTTGCTTGCATTTTAGTTAGCTCCATGATGGAACAAAACAAAAATCCAATAACAATGCTTTAGTACATCAATTGGGCTTAAATTACTATGGACTGATACAATTAACAAAATCTTAATCTAATATAAATAAGTTTAAATTTTTATTCTTTAATTTGTTTGTCAAATATAATATGATATTATAATTACAGCGAAGATAAATAACACTTTTTCTTTTTTAGCCCAACTAAGTTTGTAGTGGGAATTAATTTATTAATGCCATTGTTTTGGAAGAAGTGAAATGAAGCTATGCTTTGCTGTTCAACGTTGACTTCAAATATCTCATCCCTCTGCTTCTTATTTAGGTCACCATCTCGTTCTTCTGCTCTTAAACACCACAACGTCCTTGTTCTCGATTGTCCTCCATTTTCATTTTCCATATCTGCAGTTTGCTACCATAAACTCTAGTTTAGCTACGGTTTTGCTTTATTTCTCCTTAACCCAAAAAAAAAATAAAATCAAAAGCATTCTCTGTTTTTACTCCATTATTCTAGTTCAAAGTTTGCTTTACAAATCTTGCTTTCTCCGAATCCCACCAGAGCTTCTCTTTTAGTTTTCCCCACTTAAGATTATTTTGCTGTTTCTGCTTCAGCTTTTCTCGTTCTCTGTTGTTTTTTGATCTTCTTATGTAAGGGTTGTTGTCCTTTCCTCGTTCTGCTATTTGTTGATTTCACTTTAGGAATTGTTTGGTTTCTTTCCTAAAAAATCCGAAAAGCCAGAAAAAAAAAAGATTGGAACTTTTTTCTTTGGAGTTCAGAGTTTGGTCTGTGTGTTATTAAAAAAAAAAAAAATGAATTGAAGCAGTAAAAGGATCTATTGGTTTGATTCCTTGGTATCCAATAAAGATCAGGTAATTCTTTGTTATTTTAAGTATACATATTTAGAATTTAACTGTGGATTTGTTATTGCTGTTCTGTTCTGCTTTGATAGTTTTATTTTGGTTCACAACAATTGAAAGGAAATCATCTACCTGATTCTACCAATAAACAAAAATCATGTACCTGATTCTGATGTTTTCTATATATTTCTAACACGGAATTTATTTTTTTGGCAATAAACAGGGATTATTCACAGATAATAAATCATTCAAGTGGTGGGAAATATATGCAATTACTTCAGTGTTGGTCCCATTGATTTCTTAGAAAGCAGGTATTTAACTATATATATGCATCTCCATAGTTATGATATATGATACTGTGGAAGAAGCAACCCTTTGAATTGTTTAATGTTTTGACTATATATAGTAACCCCATAACTACAGTGATTGTATCATATTTTTTCACTCCCTACTATTCGACAATATTGAGTCAAATCTCACTCTTGCAGCTTCTTTCTTTAATCTGGAACAACACTTCTTCCACTGTATATTATTGGAATCCAACCAAGAGGTACTTTTTTTTTTTTGTTTAAATTTTGTTGTTTTCATTCATCAATTTAAGCTTGGATCTTTCTGTTTCTCTATGATCAACCTTGTAAACGTTATCACTTCATATTTTTTGGCATTTATTGTTTGGTTTCCTTCTTCTAAAGCCCCAAGTGCCCCGTCTCCCAGCCCGAAAAAAAAAAAAAAAAAAAAAAAAACCTCAGGAGAAAACCATTCACTTAGGAAGTTAGCCATATTATTTAGATTTCAGAGTTTGATTTGTTAGATGTAATACATATAATTAATAGAGCTGTAAAACATGATCAGGTAATTTAGGATTTAAGTTTTTCTTAGAAAAGTTTAATTATGTTATGTTGTACTTATGTTTCAAATTTTTTCTTGTGACTTGCATCAAGCGTTGAATATTCATGACAAAAAAAAAAATCACTGAATATTAAAATAACTTGTTCTTACTAATGTTAATTATTTTTTTTTTACAGGGATTGAACCTAACATCTTTGTTTGGCGTTTTACTAGTTCCTATTTCTAGCATGCTATTCTTAGCTTAACCATTGAGCTAGAGGGGAACATTTGATATTCCTTCAAGACTTCAACTTGAGTATACATCCAATTACTTTTGTAAAAGGAGGTATTTGTCTTGAAAATCAATATTTTGTATTTCTTATGAAAATCATCGATTTTTTATTTCTTGTATTTTTTTCATCTGTATTAATTTGTATGAACTAAAGGGACAATATAAATTATGTAAAAGTATTAATATCACAATGTTTTAGCCACTCATATTTTTTAAGTGCTAATTAGATCTATTTTACGTAGTATGCCCCTAGAGAAAATGCCTGCCTCCCTAAAAGTATTGTTTTCCATGAATAAGCTTTATGGTCCCTAGCTCCTTGTTTTTTTCATCTTCCTTTTGTAATTAAATGTTGAATATTAATATTGTTGTCTTTGTGATAGGGTCTATTCCTACCGAATAATAAAGAGAAGCAATCTATTGATAAATCATGGAGGTTCTTATTGCAATTGCTGGAAAAATTGTGGACTATGCGGTGGCACCAATTGGACGCCAATTCGGTTACATGTTACGCTACAAAAGCAATGTTGATGAGTTGAAGGAGAAAGTTGAGATACTTCAAGCGGCAAGAGACAGTTTGCAACATTCAGTTGATGGTGATCGACGAAATGGACGAGAAATTGATGACAGAGCTACGAATTGGCTGCGGAGGGTTGACGGGAAAATTGCAGAAACTGAGGGACTTCAAGAAGATGGAGGCCATGCTAACGCCAGGTGTTCCACTTGTTCATGTCCCAATTTGCTGTCACGGTATAAGCTTAGTAGGAGAGCCAAGAAGATGGTACAAGCTATCACTGAACTCCAAGAGGAAGACAATTTTGATAGAAATCCTCACCAAACTCTTCCAAGCTGGACTTCTGCAACAGATCACAAGGTCTTTNGGCCATGCTAACGCCAGGTGTTCCACTTGTTTATGTCCCAATTTGCTGTCACGGTATAAGCTTAGTAGGAGAGCCAAGAAGATGGTACAAGCTATCACTGAACTCCAAGAGGAAGACAATTTTGATAGAAATCCTCACCAAACTCTTCCAAGCTGGACTTCTGCAACAGATCACAAGGTCTTTGAATCGAGGACAACTACATTGAACGAGATAATGGAGATGCTAAAAGATCCTAATATCTCCATGATTGGAGTTTATGGTCAAGGAGGTGTGGGTAAAACAACTCTTGTCGAAGAGGTAGCGAGAAAAGCTAGAGAAGAGAAGTTATTTGATGTGGTGGCATTGGAAGATGTAACTCAAAAACCAGAGCTGGACAAGATTCAAAGTGGTGTTGCTGAAATGCTGGGACTGAAATTAGAAGAACAAAGTGAAAGAGTAAGAGCAGGTCGATTAAGGGAGAGGTTAAAGAAAGAGAAAAGTATCCTTGTGATTCTAGATAATCTCTGGGCGAGGCTTGATTTAGTCAGAATTGGAATCCCATTTGGTGGAGATCATAAGGGGTGTAGGATATTGTTGACTTCAAGAAATGTAGATATCCTATCCAACCAAATGGGTACTGAAACGAATTTCCGAATTGGTGTCTTACCTGAAGAAGAAGCCTGGACATTGTTCAAAGATATGGCTGGAATCAAGGATTCGAATGAAAACGTTGATCTTGCAAAGGAAGTTTCTGGGAAGTGTGCTGGGCTGCCAATAGCACTTGTGACAGTTGCAAGGGCATTGAAAAATAAAAGTTCATCTCAATGGAGGGATGCCTTGCGACAACTAAGGAGGCCTACTACCTCTAGAGACATTGCAGTAGATGTGGATTCCTGCATAAAGTTGAGCTATGACTATTTAGAGAATCAAGAACTCAAAGACATATTCTTACTTTGTGCTTCAATGGGATATATTTTTCACAAATTAGACATGCTGAAATATTGTGTGGGATTGGGTTTGTTTAAAGACATCCTTGCCATTGGAGAAGCTCAAGATAGATTAGACACATTGATTGATACCTTGAAAGCCTCATGTTTATTACTAGATCATCCTAGTGGTAATCTTACCATGCATGATGTTGTTTGTGATGTTGCCCTATCAATAGCCTCCAAACATCAGCATGCACTTCACGTAAGATATGATGATAAATTTGACAAATGGCGAGAAAGTGATCAATTGAAACTATGTACTGCAATCAGTTTACGTTACTGTGACATAGGAGAGCTCCCTGAAAGTTTGGATTGTCCCCAGCTTAATTTTTTCTGCATTGGATCTAAGGAACCATCATTGAAAATACCTGATGGTTTTTTTAAGGGAATGAGCAAACTCAGAGTACTGGATTTGACAGGGATGCATCTTTCATCTCTACCATCTTCAATTACTTTCTTGAGAAATTTGCAGACATTATGTTTAGGCCAATGCATATTAGAGGAGATAGCCGCAGTCGGAGAGCTAAAGAATTTAAAAGTTCTTAGCCTTTTAGCCTCAGATATAAAGAAATTACCGAATGAAATAGGGGGGCTAACTCAGCTTCAGTTACTTGATTTGACAAAATGTTCAAAACTGGTAGTTATTCCACCAAATGTCATATCAAGCATGAAGAAGCTAGAAGAACTACGAATAGAGAAAAGCTTTGTTTGTTGGAAGGATGAGGGAGCCAATAGTGAAAATGCAAGTCTTGCAGAGTTAAATCAGTTGCCTGACTTAACTGCTTTAGATATACATGTTCGAGATTCTTCAATATTGCCCATAGACTTGTTCTCTCAAAGGTTGGAAAGATACAAGATTCTCATTGGAGATGTTTGGAATTGGGCTGGTAAGCACGAAACTTCAAGAACTCTAAAACTTAGCCTCAACAGAAACTTCTACTTGCAGATAGGGTTACAAATTTTGTTGAAAAGAGTTGAAGATTTATATTTGGATCAAGTGGCTGGAGTAAAAAATGTTTCGGGTGAATTGGATAAGGAAGGATTTTCATATTTGAAGAATCTTCATGTCCAAAACAATGGTGAAATCCAGTACATAATTGACTCAATTGGGAGGAATCATACTCAAGCTCCCTTCTCCAAATTGGAGAATTTAGTTCTCCACAATCTTGTTAACTTGGAAAAGATATACCATGACCAGCTTTCAGTCCCAACCTTTTGCAAACTGACGGTGATCAAAGTCAGCAGCTGTGATAAATTGAAGAATCTCTTCTCCTTTTCTGTTGTGAAACACCTTTCCCAGCTTCAAGAAGTTGAGGTTTCTAATTGCAATTCTGTGGAAGAGGTTGTAACGCTCCCAAATGAAGAAATCCTTGATGATAACAACCAATTAGGTGTGCTTGAGTTTCTCCAATTGAATATTTTGACACTGCAGCATTTGCCGGCACTTATTGGATTTTACTTTGATGAAAAGACATCTTCAGTGAAAGAGCAAAACTTGGTAGCTCATGCACCAAATGAGCTACATACACACAATCCCCTTTTCAGCAATAAGGTACGTTGCGCTTCTTGTTACTAATATAAAAATAGTCAAAAAAATATGCTCATAATATATCATTTTTGTGTTGCATTGGATTTAAAAGTGTAAAATACATTGTCAACAATTAAAATTGTTATTTAAAATAGTAGAGGTTTTTTTTTTTTTTTTTAAAAAAAAAAGTGCAGAGAGTATTATTCTTAGGTGCCTAGAAAAAAATTCTTTTAGGTGGGTGCCAAAAAATATTTTCTAGTTGGTGTGACTAACAACTTTTCAAAATTGTCCTTGGCATAGAGATATAGTGATAATCATGTGCTTTGTAGTGGATGATCACTATATTTAGTTAGAATGATCCATATTGAGAAACATTGGATGATCACCATGAGGGAAGGACAATATCAAAATGTATCTATAGCACCGATTAGAAAGTTTCTTTTCTGGCACCCACCTAAAAATAATCCTTTTCAGGCTTTTAGAAATAACTCCTTCAAAAAATATTTGGTCAAAATATTGTTAAAGCATGCCAAAAAATGGACAAACTCTAGATCAGGAAAAAAATTGTGAAGTTCATTAAAGTCTATATTTAATATTATTTATTTATTTATGCATTTTTATTTTACTTGTACGGGTATATTTGGTATGGGTGAAAAAGGGGCATAACTATAGGAGTAAATGTTACTTCTTTTAAATATTACTCTTTTCACACAAGCATATTAAATATGACTAACATTAACTTTTACAACTTTAAAAGTTATAATATAAATCTTATCCTATTAACTTTTCTTACCTTAATTTTTACCCTAATAGCAAACATGCTGAAATTAGTATTGGTGTAAAGTGCATAAGATATATAGTGATAGAAATAGCATTACTCTTTACATATGTTAAGTGAATTGTGTTCATAGAATTTGATTTTAGTTTATTTTATCTTTCCTTTTGCCAATGAATAAATTGAATCTTTCATTTTTAATAATTTATTCTGTTCATAGGCAATAATAGCATTGGAATAAAATAATATCCATTATTTTTAGGTAGACAAGTAGTGGAAATTAAAATATTTATAATTAAAGTGAATGAAACTTTGATTTTGTTTTGAATAAGCTAAAATTTAAATATCAACATTCTTAAACTAGTTAAAGATTTAATATAATATTTCTTTTCATTTCAAAATGAATTTTTCATGTAAAAATCAAAAGAGATATAAAATAAGCAGTCACAATCCATTGCAAAAGGTGTTCTTAGTTTATTCATTGTTTTATCATTTTTATATAAGTTTATCATGAAAAAAAGGGGCGTAGTATTAACTAGATTATTATTAAGACACTTGTTATTAAGTGTTTATCATTGAAAAAGATATAAATCAAACTATTTGTATAAATCTTTAGACTCAAATAACCTATCCACATATATATATTACACTAAAGAATAAAAAGAATAAGAGTAATGATATTTGGTCACAGGAGAATCTGTTAGAATAAAGGTAGTCAAGATCCTTTTATTTAAGTAAGCATTCAAAGAAATAATTTCATTTTGCGAATATGTTTATTTATGAGACACTACTTTAATTTGTAGGTTGCATTTCCCAAGTTAGAGAACTTGAAACTTTCTTCTATCAGTTTCCAGAATATATGGCACCACCAACTTGTTGCAGGTGTTTCATTCTATAATTTAAAATATTTGATGGTGGACAATTGTGAGTTTTTGTCAATTGTAATCACATCCCATTTGCTGAGATCTTTAAGTAATTTGGAAGAATTACAAGTGCAAAACTGTAATTCAGTAGAAGTGGTATATGATTTGGAAGGAATGACTACATCAACCACCAGGTTGAGAAAATTGACTTTATCTCAACTGCCCAAACTGAAGCATATATGGAATAAGGATCCTCAAGGGATTGTCAAGTATCAAAATCTTGAAGCAGTAAGTGTCAAATATTGTCGCAAGTTGAAAAATATTTTCCCTGCATCTGTGGCCAAAAGGCTACAAAAACTCGAACTGCTCACAGTAGAATCTTGCACTATAGAGGAAATTGTGGCAGAGGAGGAAAGAGCAGAGAGTAATAACAAGTTTGCATTCCCTCGAATGAAAAGCTTGAGACTTGGAAATTTGTGGGAACTTAAAAGTTTCTACCCTGGGATGCATATTATTGAATGTCCATTGTTGACTAAATTATACGTAATTTACTGTGACAAATTGGTGCAATTTGGAAGGGAGACTTCAAATTTACAACCACCACTCTTCTCTATCAAACAGGTATGGACAAAATAACGAGTTCTTGCTGTTAAAAGTACATCTAGTATTTCTTTATGCTTGAACTGTTCAGACAGTAGGTGATAACGTTGTATAATCTATTTCATGACAGAGGACCAGTTGGTTCAACTTTAAAAATCACAAAACAAATGAATAGGTTCTGAATTTTCTGTGAATTTTCTTTTGTACAACTGTTTTTATATGTATGAAAGAAAATTCAAAAAATTAGTGAAAAGGAAGGATATTTTATAGCTATCATTATTTGGAAACTCAAATTGCTATTATTCTTACTCTAGTTACAAATATTTCTTTGGTTCCTCAGGTGATGCCAAACTTGGAAGAACTAACATTGGATAGCAAGAACACCCAAAGGATACGGCATGGAGANAGAAAATTCAAAAAATTAGTGAAAAGGAAGGATATTTTGTAGCTATCATTATTTGGAAACTCAAATTGCTATTATTCTTACTCTAGTTACAAATATTTCTTTGGTTCCTCAGGTGATGCCAAACTTGGAAGAACTAACATTGGATAGCAAGAACACCCAAAGGATACGGCATGGAGAAATTCGGATAGATCTTTTCCCTAAGCTAAAATGTCTTCGGCTGCAATCTTTTGAAAGGGAGGAAGATACTTTTCCATATTGGATTCTTCAGAGAATCCCTTGTCTAGTCCAACTAATTTTGTCCGATAGTTTATTCAAAGAGATGCTTTCTTTTAGGAGACTATCTAGCATTGAGGAAGGACAAATAGAGATAACTGCGAGTCTCAAAATACTAGAACTGATCCGGTTGTCCAAGTTAGAGAATATATGCAAGGAAGGGTCACAACTTGATCCATCTCTTAAGATACTGGAAGAGTTACATGTTGAGGAATGTCCCAATTTGATCAGCATAGTACCCTCAACAGTATCCTTCAGTCATTTGACGACTCTGAAAGTATGGGAGTGTGCCAAGCTAGTCAACTTAGTGACGCCACCAACAGCAAAAAGCCTAGTCCAACTCAAAGGACTAAACATAAAAAATTGTAAAATGATGGAAGAAATAGTGAGTAACAATGAACATGAAGAAGAAGGGATAGAATTCAGACATTTGGAAATTCTGGAACTTATAAATTTACCTAGCCTCACAAGATTTTCATCTATAAATTGCAGTATGAAATTCCCATGCTTGGAAGAAGCAACAATCAAAGGATGCCCCAAGATGAAGACATTTTCAAATAGAATTCCCACCACGCCAAAGCTAGATAACATACGAGTGGAAGAAACTAAAGACACATTGTATTGGGAGGGTAACCTCAACTCTACCATAGAAAATTTGTACATAAACAAGGTACATGTATACATTAACAATGTTGTATATGTTTAAATCTTCAATTGTGCAATCGAAACTTGCTTTATAAAATGCAGTGTTTCAACTAGACTAATTTATTATTATCTGACACAATTACAGGTTTTGCTTTTAAGCACGGAGCTTCTTCATTTATCTGACTTCCCTGAATATAAAGACACATGGCATAAACCAATTCAAAATTGGTCTTATTGCAGCTTGAAATCCTTGGTGGTTGACAAGTGTGAGTTTTTGTCAATTGTAATCACATCCCATTTGCTGAGATCTTTAAGTAATTTGGAAGAATTACAAGTGCAAAACTGTAATTCANTTTATAAAATGCAGTGTTTCAACTAGACTAATTTATTATTATCTGACACAATTACAGGTTTTGCTTTTAAGCACGGAGCTTCTTCATTTATCTGACTTCCCTGAATATAAAGACACATGGCATAAACCAATTCAAAATTGGTCTTATTGCAGCTTGAAATCCTTGGTGGTTGACAAGTGTGAGTTTTTGTCAATTGTAATCACATCCCATTTGCTGAGATCTTTAAGTAATTTGGAAGAATTACAAGTGCAAAACTGTAATTCAGTAGAAGTGGTATATGATTTGGAAGGAATGACTACATCAACCACCAGGTTGAGAAAATTGACTTTATCTCGACTGCCCAAACTGAAGCATATATGGAATAAGGATCCTCAAGGGATTGTCAAGTATCAAAATCTTGAAGCAGTAAGCGTCGAAGTTTGTCACAAGTTGAAAAATATTTTCCCTGCATCTGTGGCCAAAAGTCTACAGAAACTCGAACTACTCAAAGTAGTTTCTTGCTATATAGAGGAAATTGTGGCAGAGGAGGAAAGAGCAGAGAGTAATACCAGGTTTGCATTCCCTCGAATGAAAAGCTTGAGATTTTTTGAATTGTGGAAGCTTAAGAGTTTCTACCCTGGGATGCATATTATAGAATGTCCACCGTTGACTGAATTATACGTAATTGACTGTGACAAATTGGTGCAATTTGGAAGGGAGACTTCAAATTTACAACAACCACTCTTCTCTATCAAACAGGTATGAACAAAATAATGAGTTCTTTCCGTTGAAAGTACATCTAGTATTTCTTTATGCGTGAACTGTTCAGATAGCTTGTGATAATGTTATATAATCTATTTCATGACAGAGGACCAGTTGGTTCAACTTGAAAAATCACAAAACAATGGGATATATAGGTTCCGAATTTTCTGTGAATTTTCTTATTGTACAACTGTTTTTATATGTATAAAAAAAAAAATTAGTTAAAAGGAAGGATATTTTGTAGCTACTATTATTTGGAAACTCAAATTGCTATTATTCTTACTCTAGTTACAAATATTTCTTTGGTTCCTCAGGTGATGCAAAACTTGGAAGAACTATCATTGGATAGCAAGAACACCCAAAGGATATGGCATGGAGAAATTTTGATAGATCTTTTCCCTCAGCTAAAATTTCTGCGGCTACAATCTTTTGAAAGTGAGGAAGATAGTTTTCCATATTGGATTCTTCAGAGAATCCCTTGTCTAGTCAAACTAATTGTGGCCGATAGTTCATTCAAAGAGATGTTTCCTTTTAGGAGACTATCTAGCATTGAGGAAGGACAAATGGAGACAATTGCGAGACTCAAAGTGCTAAATCTGCTAGGGTTGTCTAAGTTAGAGCATATATGCAAGGAAGGGTCACAACTTGATCCATCTCTTAAGATACTGGAAGAGTTATATGTTGAGGAATGTCCCAATTTGATCAGCATAGTAGCCTCAACAGTATCCTTCAGTCATTTGACAACTCTGAAAGTATGGGAGTGTGCCAAGCTGGTCAACTTAGTGACGTCACCAACAGCAAAAAGCCTAGCCCAACTCAAAGGACTAAAGATAAAAAATTGCAAAATGATGGAAGAAATAGTGAGTAACAGTGAACATGAAGAAGAAGGGATTGAATTCAGACATTTGGAAATTCTGGAACTTATAAATTTACCAAGCCTCACAAGATTTTCATCTATAAATTGTAGTATGAAATTCCCATGCTTGGAAGAAGCAACAGTCAAAGGATGCCCCAAGATGAAGACATTTTCAAATAGAATTCCCACCACGCCAAAGCTAGATAACATACGAGTGGAAGAAACTAAAGACACATTGTATTGGGAGGGTAACCTCAACTCTACCATAGAAAATTTGTACATAAACAAGGTACATTTATACATTAACAATGTTGTATATGTTTAAATCTCCAATTGTGCAATCGAAACTTGCTTTATAAAATGCAGTGTTTCAACTAGACTAATTTATTATTATCTGACACAATTACAGGTTTTGCTTTTAAGCATGGAGCTTCTTCATTTATCTGACTTCCCTGAATATAAAGACACATGGCATAAACCAATTCAAAATTGGTCTTATTGCAGCTTGAAATCCTTGGTGGTTGACAAGTGTGAGTTTTTGTCAATTGTAATCACATCCCATTTGCTGAGATCTTTAAGTAATTTGGAAGAATTACAAGTGCAAAACTGTAATTCAGTAGAAGTGGTATATGATTTGGAAGGAATGACTACATCAACCACCAGGTTGAGAAAATTGACTTTATCTCAACTGCCCAAACTGAAGCATATATGGAATAAGGATCCTCAAGGGATTGTCAAGTATCAAAATCTTGAAGCAGTAAGCGTCGAAGTTTGTCACAAGTTGAAAAATATTTTCCCTGCATCTGTGGCCAAAAGTCTACAGAAACTCGAACTACTCAAAGTAGTTTCTTGCTATATAGAGGAAATTGTGGCAGAGGAGGAAAGAGCAGAGAGTAATACCAGGTTTGCATTCCCTCGAATGAAAAGCTTGAGATTTTTTGAATTGTGGAAGCTTAAGAGTTTCTACCCTGGGATGCATATTATAGAATGTCCACTGTTGACTGAATTATACGTAATTGACTGTGACAAATTGGTGCAATTTGGAAGGGAGACTTCAAATTTACAACAACCACTCTTCTCTATCAAACAGGTATGAACAAAATAATGAGTTCTTTCCGTTGAAAGTACATCTAGTATTTCTTTATGCTTGAACTGTTCAGACAACATGTGATAACGTTATATAATCTATTTCATGAAAGAGGACCAGTTGGTTCAACTTGAAAAATCACAAAACAGTGGGATATATAGGTTCCGAATTTTCTGTGAATTTTCTTATTGTACAACTGTTTTTATATGCATAAAAAAAAAAAATTAGTGGAAAGGAAGGATATGTTGTAGCTACTATTATTTGGAAACTCAAATTGCTATTATTCTTACTCTAGTTACAAATATTTCTTTGGTTCCTCAGGTGATGCAAAACTTGGAAGAACTGTCATTGGATAGCAAGAACACCCAAAGGATATGGCATGGGGAAATTTTGATAGATCTTTTCCCTCAGCTAAAATTTCTGCGGCTGCAATCTTTTGAAAGTGAGGAAGATAGTTTTCCATATTGGATTCTTCAGAGAATCCCTTGTCTAGTCAAACTAATTGTGGCCGATAGTTCATTCAAAGAGATGTTTCCTTTTAGGAGACTATCTAGCATTGAGGAAGGACAAATGGAGACAATTGCGAGACTCAAAGTGCTAAATCTGCTAGGGTTGTCTAAGTTAGAGCATATATGCAAGGAAGGGTCACAACTTGATCCATCTCTTGAGAAACTGGAAAAGTTATATGTTGAGGAATGTCCCAATTTGATCAACATAGTACCCTCAACAGTATCCTTCAGTCATTTGACAACTCTGAAAGTATGGGAGTGTGCCAAGCTGGTCAACTTAGTGACGTCACCAACAGCAAAAAGCCTGGTCCAACTCAAAGGACTAATGATAAAAAATTGTAAAACGATGGAAGAAATAGTGAGTAACAGTGAACATGAGGAAGAAGGGATTGAATTCAGACATTTGGAAATTCTGGAACTTATAAATTTACCAAGCCTCACAAGATTTTCATCTATAAATTGTAGTATGAAATTCCCATGCTTGGAAGAAGCAACAGTCAAAGGATGCCCCAAGATGGAGACATTTTCAAATAGAATTCCCACCAGGCCAAAGCTAGATAACATATGAGTGGAAGAAACGAAAAACACATTGTATTGGGAGGCTAACCTCAACTCTACCATAGAAAATTTGTACATAAACAAGGTACATGTATACATTAACAATGTTGTATATGTTTAAATCTTCAATTGTGCAATCGAAACTTGCTTTATAAAATGCAGTGTTTCAACTAGACTAATTTATGACACAATTACAGGTTTTGCTTTTAAGCACGGAGCTTCTTTATTTATCTGACTTCCCTGAATATAAAGACACATGGCATAAACCGATTCAAAACTGGTCTTATTGCATCTTGAAATCCTTGATGGTTGACAAGTGTGAGTTTTTGTCATCTCTAATATCATCTAATTTACTGCCAATTTTGAATAGCTTGGAAGAATTGCAAGTGCAAAATTGTGATTCAATGGAGGTGCTTGTGTGGATTACACAAATATCTAATATTAATATAGATTATGTGGTTCAACCAAAAAAAAGAATGGCTAAATAGATATTTGATGCGTGAGGTAGCCTATATTAACCAAATGACTATATGAATTCACATATTGTTTACATAATCAATTTAAACAATAATTTTAAATAGTTTTTGAAATATCAATAAACGAAAGTTTGTTTTCCAAGATTGTTGGTATGTACTAACCACAAAGTCTGTTCTTTCTCTTAACCTTCTCTTCTCTATGTGACCCCTGGAGATGATTGTCAAAGTATAAACATTGGTTTCTTTGTCATTAAAATTCTGATATTATGTTGTCTCAGTCTTCAAAGGTAAAGTGTAAAGTGGACAAATTGACAAATACATCCACCTGTCACTCAATATGAAAAGATAGATTACTTAGTTTCTTCATGGCTCAAACTCATCTATTTTTATTCTCCTTGGTAGAAAAAAATTGTTCTTTCCTACAACATAAACTTTCTTTTTAATGTGTCAAGCCTTGTTTGTCTTCTCAGTTACTTCTAATAATGAAACAGAAAAGCAAAAAGATGGAATTTAATATTATGTGGTGCAGGTTGGCTTTTGTGGCTTGGAGAATTTGGATCTATCTGTGTTTCCGGAGTTGGAATATATATGGCAAAACCCACATCAACTTAGTTCATTCTGCAATTTGAAATCTATAGTGATGGAGAAATGTGAAGTTTCATCAACTGTGATTTCCTCTAATTTACTATCGTTGCCAAACAACTTAGAAGAATTGGAAGTGAAAAATTGTGATTCTGTTGAAGTGGTGTTTGATGTAGAAGAAATGAGGGGTCAAGTTACAGAGCGTATTCTGGCAGCCAGCAGGTTGAAAAAATTGACTTTGTCATACTTACCTAACCTTAAACATGTCTGGAATAAGGACCCTAAAGAGATGCTTAGCTTTCAAAATCTAAAAAATGTGAAAATCTTTCAATGTCAGAGCTTGAAGAATCTCTTCCCTCTCACAGTGGCAAAAGGTCTAGTGCGACTTAAAGAACTTGACATAGAGTCTTCTGGCATTGAGGAAATTGTGGCAATGGAAGAAAGATTAGTAGAGCTTGAGATAGATAATTTTGGAGTTGAGAATAGGGAGTTACAGGAAGCAGTATCTGAGGCAGCAGTCAATTTTGTGTTTCCTAGTGTAGATAACTTGCGACTTTGGGAACTAAGAAAACTCAGAAGTTTCTACCCAGGGAAATATACTCTAGATTGGCCAATGCTGAAGTGTTTAGATATGTACATTTGCAGTGAAGTGTGTGTACTTGCATCAGAACTTTTAACCTTTCAAGATGCACGTCAGGAGGATGGATTTGATACTTCTGATCGGCAGGCCCTCTTCTTGGTTGAAAAGGTACCACCCCTCATCTATTTAAGGCATAAGTTATATCTCACTGTCAAACTCTGACTTAGGATTTATTTGTAAAATATTGAGAGAGAACTTACAAACTTGCTGCATTTAATGAGTACTACACATTTCCAGTTTCTCTTCCACCCCCTCCCCCCTTTTTTTTAGACTCAACAGCCACTACCATGATTTAACTTTGCACTTCTCCCCCCAATCCCATATTTTTATTATCATTTCGAGCTTTAATGAGCATGAAATTAACCTTTCTTCAATTGGTTCCAGGTAATTCCAAACTTGGAGGAGTTGTCTCTCAATTGTCAAGATGCTGTAATAAATTGGCCAGCTCAATTTCCAGCATGCTTATTCTCCAGGCTGAGACTTCTGCGCATTCAATTCTTTGATGATGATCAAGCTAGTTTTCCTTATTGGTTCCTTCAAAAAATGTCCCATCTACAAAGCCTGGTTGTGAAGTTTAGTTCTTTCAAAGAACTATTTCCTGATGAAAGTATTGCTGTGTTGGAAAGGCAGACTAGAACTTTGGTGCAAGTCCAACTAAAAAGTTGTGGTTATGGGCATTGCGTGAATTAGATAACATGTGCAAAGAAGGCTCTCAACTAGACCCACTTTTGGAGAAACTTGAAAATTTAAATGTATGGGAGTGTTCCAATTTAACCAGACTGGTACCCTTCTCAGTGTCTTTCAGTTATTTGAGACATTTGGAAGTAAAGCAATGTCATGGTCTATTGGATTTGGTAGTGTCTTCAACAGCAAAAGGCCTGGTTCAACTTGAAACATTAACAATAAGTAACTGCATTTTGATAGAAAAAATAATAGCAGATGAAGGACTTGAAGCAGGTGAGATTGAACTCGGCCAATTGAAAGTTTTGGAACTTCTAGATTTGCCAAACCTCACAAGTTTCTGCTCAATGAATTGTGCTTTCAGGTTCCCAAACTTGGAGATAGTGAGTGTAAAAGGCTGCCCCAGTATGCAAACATTCTCAAATGGAATCTCAAATACACCAAAGCTAGAAAATATTCAAGTTGAAAACACTGAAGGTGAATGGTGCTGGGAGGGAAGCCTTAATGCCACCATAGAAAAGCAGTATAATGATAGGGTATGTATTACAGCAAGTCCTTTCTCTGGTCCATTCTCTCTTTTATTCTCCAATCAACCACAAATCATTGATCATAAATGTCATGTCTATGAACAATTACTGACTCCTTTTTGGCCCTTTTTTTGGTAAAAGAAGTGTCATTAATGGAAAATGAGGAGGAAGCTACAAAAGCAAAGGATAAAATATCCTCTCATACTATCTCTTTCGTCTTATAAACCCTAACAAGAACCTTAAACTGAGAAGGGATTATAGACATACATGCTTGCACTTATGTGATACAACCTTGTAAGAGGAAAATATTATCCTTTTTACCATCTGAACTGCTAGAAATTTGTGAACTAGCATAACTGAAATGTGATAGAATATTTCAGTCAGGCTAGAAGGGACATGAGGATAGGCTTCTGAATCTTTGTTAAAGCCACTTGAGTGGTGTATATGAAATCTTTGTTCATATAGGTCATTCTGGATATGAAATCTTTGGTAGGGGTGTACATTTCTTTGTTCATAGTAATTCGTTTAATTTATCAATGGTCTATAAGCAACATAAAGAAAGTTAGCCACGGGATCTAGTAGAATTGGTGTTATTTTGATGCATGTGATATTCTCCATGCCCTTAATAAAATTTCTTCTTTTGGCCAAAATACAACAAAAAGTTTTTGAAGCAATGTTACGACTCTTGAATTATGAGATGTGTTTCACTTTGAACACTTGCTAGTTGCTACTCTTAGAATCATGCTTACTTTATATAATTTTCTGTACATTATTTGAGAACAGTTACAGACTGCGGCGGAAGCAATGTTACAAGATCCGTATTATTCCCTCTTTGTGGCAATGTTACAAATGCAGTCAGACCCAGAATATTTGCAGCCTACAGGCAATGTAAGTTCAACTTCTCTACATGCATATCTTGAACTTACATTGGTATCAAACCATTTANCTAGTGTAGATAACTTGCGACTTTGGGAACTAAGAAAACTCAGAAGTTTCTACCCAGGGAAATATACTCTAGATTGGCCAATGCTGAAGTTTTTAGATATGTACATTTGCAGTGAAGTGTGTGTATTTGCATCAGAACTTTTAACCTTTCAAGATACACATCAGGAGGATGGATTTGATACTTCTAATCAGCAGGCCCTCTTCTTGGTTGAAAAGGTACCACCCCTCATCTATTTAAGGCGTAAGTTTTATGTGCCTCTGCATGGAAGTTTTCTATATCTCACTGTCAAACTCTGACTTAGGATTCATTTGTAAAATATTGAGAGAGAACTTACAATCTTGCTGCATTTAATGAGTACTACACATTTCCAGTTTCTCTTCCACCCCCTCCCCCCTTTTTGTTAGACTCAACAGCCACTACCATGATTTAACTTCGCACTTCTCCCCCCAATCCCATATTTTTATTATCATTTCCAGCTTTAATGAGCATGAAATTAACCTTTCTTCAATTGGTTCCAGGTAATTCCAAACCTGGAGGAGTTGTCTCTCAATTGTCAAGATGCTGTAATAAATTGGCCAGCTCAATTTCCAGCATACTTATTCTCCAGGCTGAGACTTCTGCGCATTCAATTCTTTGATGATGATCAAGCTAGTTTTCCTTATTGGTTCCTTCAAAAAATCCCCCATCTACAAAGCCTGGTTGTGAAGTTTAGTTCTTTCAAAGAACTATTTCCTGATGAAAGTATTGCTGTGTTGGAAAGGCAGACTGGAACTTTGGTGCAAGTCCAACTGAAAAGTTTGTGGTTATGGGCATTGCGTGAATTAGATAACATGTGCAAAGAAGGCTCTCAACTAGACCCACTTTTGGAGAAACTTGAAAATTTAAATGTATGGGAGTGTTCCAATTTAACCAGACTGGTACCCTTCTCAGTGTTTTTCAGTTATTTGAGACATTTGGAAGTAAAGCAATGTGATGGTCTATTGGATTTGGTAGTGTCTTCAACAGCAAAAAGCCTGGTTCAACTTGAAACATTAACAATAAGTAACTGCATTTTGATAGAAGAAATAATAGCAGATGAAGGACTTGAAGCAGATGAGATTGAACTCGGCCAATTGAAAGTTTTGGAACTTCTAGATTTGCCAAACCTCACAAGTTTCTGCTCAATGGATTGTGCTTTCAGGTTCCCAAACTTGGAGATAGTGAGTGTAAAAGGATGCCCCAGTATGCAGACATTCTCAAATGGAATCTCAAATACACCAAAGCTAGAAAATATTCAAGTTGAAAACACTGAAGGTGAATGGTGCTGGGAGGGAAGCCTTAATGCCACCATAGAAAAGCAGTATAATGATAGGGTATGTATTACAGCAAGTCCTTTCTCTGGTCCATTCTCTCTTTTATTCTCCAATCAACCACAAATCATTGATCATAAATGTGATATCTATGAACAATTACTGACTCCTTTTTGGCCCTTTTTTTTTGGTAAAAGAAGTGTCATTAAGGGAAAATGAGGAGGAAGCTACAAAAGCAAAGGATAAAATATCCTCTCATACTATCTCTTTCGTCTTATAAACCCTAACAAGAGCCTTAAACTGAGAAGGGATTATAGACATACATGCTTGCACTTATGTGATACAACCTTGTAAGAGGAAAATATTATCCTTTTTACCATCTGACCTGCTAGAAATTTGTGAACTAGCATAACTGAAATGTGATAGAATATTTCAGTCAGGCTAGAAGGGACATGAGGATAGGCTTCTGAATCTTTGTTAAAGCCACTTGAGTGGTGTATATGAAATCTTTGTTCATATAGGTCATTCTGGATATGAAATCTTTGGTAGGGATGTACATTTCTTTGTTCATAGTAATTCGTTTAATCTATCAATGGTCTATAAGCAACATAAAGAAAGTTAGCCACGGGATCTAGTAGAATTGGTGTTATTTTGATGCATGTGATATTCTCCATGCCCGTAATAAAATTTCTTGTTTTGGCCAAAATACAACAAAAAGTTTTTGAAGCAATGTTACGACTCTTGAATTATGAGATGTGTTTCACTTTGAACACTTGCTAGTTGCTACTCTTAGAATCATGCTTACTTTATATAATTTTCTGTACATTATTTGAGAACAGTTACAGACTGCGGCGGAAGCAATGTTACAAGATCCGTATTATTCCCTCTTTGTGGCAATGTTACAAATGCAGTCAGACCCAGAATATTTGCAGCCTACAGGCAATGTAAGTTCAACTTCTCTACATGCATATCTTGAACTTACATTGGTATCAAACCATTTAGTCAATTATTATTAGGTCTAAGGCCTAAACAAGAATGAAGTGCCTTAGATTGAGTTTATATCATTGACATGAGATATTAAACAAGAAATGTAGTGGGTTGAGGCATTTCATGATTTTATTGCTTTTAATCTTCTTTTTTCTATGTCATTTGAAGAACATTGTTCTGAAAACTGAATGGGATCTGATTATTTGGTTGAACCAAGATTAATAATTGTATCAGTGTGACTGAAACCTAAAGCCTGTAATTGGTTATCATAGGTCAACAGTTTTATAAATTGATTTATCTTTTTCATTTCGGTTATTAGATAGATAAAGTTAGATTTTTTAGCTGGGGAAGTGGGGATTTGAACTTGAAACCTCAACCTTTTTAAAAGATCCTCAGACAAGTTATACTTGCTTGTGCTATAAATTGATTCATTTACTAGGAACCATAAACATGATGTTCATTACATATAAGTAAATATGTTACTTATGGTTGATGTGATGTCTTTTAAGGTCATTTTATTTCATAGTAATTTATCTTACTTATCTTACAAATTGGATGTGTCTTTGTGCTTGTGGGAGGCAGGGATAAGAAAGAAATGTAAACAGCTCTTCGTGCTCCAAATTAATTTTAAAAAAATCTGAGTGAAAATAATATTGCTCTTACTCAACTTTTTTTTTTCTTTATCTACTTTAAATAGGTGACAAATAGTTCAAACGATGTAGCAGATTTAGATTCAAGCTCATCAAGTGCAAGCCATTATGATGAAAACCAAGCTGGTATCTACTCTTATGCATTCATTTTGTTGCTATATGTGATATTTTTATGTATTGGGGATATTATTTTAATTTTTTTTTTTTGTCCTTTGTTTGCAGGTACAAATTAAGAAACTTATCAGACATCATGGCTTCACTTTCTTTTTTTTTGTTACAAGAAAAAGCTGTATATGATTATTGGATTGAAAAACTTTTTCAGCCTAGAAAGTGGACCAGACTTGTGAAAAACTGTAGAATAATACAACAATGCTCTTATTGAATTTGTTTTGCTCTTTTTTGTTAGAGATGATTGAAATATTTTTTGTAATGAGCTCTAAGAGTGGAATTTTTCTTAATTATTTTCTCTCTCAATTTCCCTTCTCACTTCCTCTACCCTTTACTTTCTTTTTATTTCTTGTTCTCACCTCCAAGAAATTTTTAGGTCAACCATGTGCACCACCATAATCAGTGAACATAGTAAATGAATGAAAAGTTAAAATATGACGTTTGTTTACTTTATATTATATAGTGGCATGCACCTCCAAGTAAATTCCAGCCATCTTTGTTGATTACCTCTATATATATATATAGTAAACCTATGAATCTGTCCTTAACGCCACTCCCTTTTAACTAGATTGTTATTTTTTTAGTATTTTTTTTTCTTTGCATACATGCTAGTGTGTACACATAGCTAATCTTAAATAAGCAAGCTCTTCAAAATTTTAAAAGCAAAAAATGAGTCCTTATTATTGTTTTATTATACATAAGAAAATAAATGTTGTAGTTAAAAATATTAATTAAACAGAAAACCTTAATTTTATAGGAGAAGTAAATCAAAAGATTTGAAAAATAGATATTTGAACCTAAAAATCTTAACTTTACAAGAGATTACTTAAATGATATTTGAAGTAATTATGTTGTGTATGCTAAGTATTGTTTATTTGTATATTTTTGTCCCTTCTTGAAACCAACTATGTTCTCTCATAAATGACAACTTGGCGGTCTAACCACAAGATGGTTTTAGATTTTTTTTAAATGTTAATATCCAAAATTTCAAATTGAAACGAGTTTGTCAATGGGTTCATACTTCACAATCACACCATTGTTTTATCTCCGTCAAAAACTATATCCAATTTGTCCATTCACTGGTTCATTCTTAAATTCCAATATTAATTGGCATTTGTTAACCCTCTTGTTCTTTGTATGCTTCACCTTCTCCTTCTGCAGCTCTTTTTTCTAATTGTCCATTGTGATCCTCCTTTCTCTGCATTACTATTGTACTAGAATTTTATTCAACACTTTGAGAAAACGATTCTGTGATTGAACAACATGTCTATATTTTACCATATCTTTGTTGCAAGAACTGAATTATTTGCTTGCATTTTAGTTAGTTCCATGTGAAACCGATGACTCCGACTTCAAATTCCGCAAGCTAGATAAGCCTAAATCTTGCAGTTTTGTTTCGTTCAAAACGCGGTGTGTATAAGTCAACTCTGAAATTGTAGGTGTATATGTTAAGCTTGTCTTTTTGAAGAAATGAAAGGGTAAGGCAATTTCATTATACTTTCCAATTTCCATGAAATATATGCAGCAAGATGTAGATACCCAATATTTCGGCCCATAAAGTCTAAGCCCATTATCACCAAGCCCATAACTGAACCCATTCCCTAAATCCTTTAAACCTGGGAATCTCCCTATAAATAAGCAAAAACAAGAAATAAAGAGGACGCTTTTTGGACAAGACAAAAGGATACATAAAAACTCCCATTTCATATTACCCTCAGCATCAAAACCCGGGTATGCACCCGACCTTGGCCATATATCTTTTCAAGTGATCCCACTTAACCAACCTCTCTCCTTTGAACCAAAATCAGGCATCGTCATTTGGCGCCGTCTGTGGGAAGGTACTTGTTTCCTCCATTTTCCCCGAGAAACAAATTCATTGTACGATCCTGTTTTGTGCAAAATGGACCCGACCACCGAGCTTGGAAACCCTCGCACCAACTCGGAAACCACTCCTTCACCCACGAGACCCCCATTTCAACCAGGCACTACCCGAAGGCAGCCACTCCCACCTCCTCGCCACACTTCTCATAGCCCGGAACCTCCTTGCGTAAACACAGATCAAAACCCAGACAAGGTCACTCTCTCCTTTTTACTCCGCGAAATCCAAACCCTCAAACAAGAGCGGATGGCAGACAAAGCAGAGATAGCAGAATTAAAACAACGGGTTCAAAAAACCGACTCTTGGGTCGAAACTTCAATCCGCGGAAACTCTCCTCTTCGTCTCCAAGACACTCTTCAAGGCAAGCACCATAAGAATCCACATACTGAGGAGATTGAAGAAAACCAATCTTCCTTCCAGTCCCTCGTCCGAGAAGCACCCCTACAAGCATCCGCTCAGAGCCAACCATCACAAGCTTTGGAAAAAAAGAGACGAGCTGCCAAGCATCCTTTCACAAAAGAAATCATGGTTTTCCCTCTGCCCCAGAATTTCAAACCACCGCACCTCGACTCCTATGATGGTTCTACAGATCCTAGAGAGCATTTGGAAAATTATAACTCGGTCATGCTCCTGGCAGGATCAGCAGAAGAAATCATGTGCCGAGCCTTTCCTACCACTCTGCGCCGAGCAGCACTTCAGTGGTTCTCAAGCCTCCCGCCGTATAGTATCTCAACTTTCGACCAACTCGCCGAGCTCTTCCAGGCTCGCTTCTCTACCAGCATGACTCACCAAAGATCCTCCGCTGTTCTAGCCACCTTGAAGCAAGGGGAGAATGAGTCCTTGAAAGATTACATGGATAGGTACAATAAACTCTCCCTGCAAGTCCACAACCTCACCGAAGCAGTGGCTATGCATGCCATCCAAGCAGGTCTCCGACCTGGGCGCCTACTCGAAAATCTCACCCTTGACCCACCGGCAAACCTATCCAACCTTCTGCTAAAGGTGGCCAAGCATATCAACCTCGAAGAAATACTTGGCCAAAATGCAATAAGCAAATCTCCTCGAGACAAGAAGGTCCAGGATGACAAAAAACCCAAAAGAGACAGATCCCCCACCCGACCTCGGTTCGATAGCTACACACCTTTGAATCAAAGTCGGGCCAGCGTCCTCGAGGAAATCTGCCATACCAAGTTAGCTCAGCTCCCACCCCCTAAAAAGACGGTTGGAGCCGAGAAAGACAAGTACTGTGCCTTTCACCGGGGACGCGGTCATGATACCAACGACTGCCGACACCTGCAGAATGTCATAGAGGACCTCATTCAGAAAGGTTATCTGCAAAAATACTGTGCTGAGGTTCCTCTTCCCAGCCAAAGACCCCACAGGGAACACCGACCACGGCACCAATCTCCTCCCCGTAACCATCCAACTCGTCCAGATCAAAATCCACAGGGCGACAGAGCTCCAGGCAGGTTCCCTCCGAACCATCAGGAAAACCCAAGACAAAATCCCGCAGGGATTATCCATACCATTGCAGGTGGTTTTGCGGGTGGAGGATGCTCCAGGTCTTCTCGGAAAAGACATGAACGAGCTGCCCACAAGTACCAACGCGAAATATCTCACACCACCTCTGCCAAAAGAGCCAAATCGCAGCCAACCATTTCTTTTTCCGACGCCGACTATGGACTCATCGACCCCGAGCACGATGATCCCGTAGTCATCTCTTGCTTGATAGCCAACTACGAAGTCCGGAAAGTCTTGGTAGATCAAGGAAGTTCGGCCGACATCCTTTTCTACCACGCTTACTCTCAACTCGGCCTCCCCATCTCAAACCTCAGTACCTATCCAGGAACTCTCGTCGGTTTCTCAGGACACCAGGTCGGCGTCAAAGGCACTGTAAACCTTAGGGCTACTCTCGGCGAATTCCCCAACTCTACAAGCGCCGACATTCGTTTCTTGGTCGTCGATTGCCCCTCTGCTTACAATGCCATTTTGGGACGACCTTCCCTCAACAGCATTGACGCCATTGTATCAACCAAGCACCTCTTACTTAAATTCCCCACTACTATGGGCACAGTTGGTCAAGCACGGGGCGACCAGCTTCTCGACAGAACCTGCTACAACATCAGCCTTTCCATCGACTACTCCAAAAAGCCGGAAGACACCAGCAACAACTTCTCGACTCCCCTGGACGAGCTGGACAACCGACCAAGTCAGGGGACCCGGCCCGAGCCAAAAAGCAACCTGATCCCAGTCCAAGTCGGACAAAGTCCCGATCAAACAGTAAATGTGGGGTCCGGCCTTCCTGCGCCTATCGTCAAGAAGTTGACTGATCTCCTGATCGCCAATGCCGACCTATTCGCATGGACAGCGGCCGACATGCCAGGTATAAATCCCGACTTCATCTGCCATAAACTCTCTGTTCATGCAGGGGCCAAACCAGTCCGACAAAAGAAGCGCGTAGTGGGTCCAGAGCGTCAAGCAGCAATCCAAGATGAAGTCGCCAAGCTTTTAGACGCCAAGTTCATTCGGGAGGTACCCTACGCGACATGGCTAGCCAACGTCGTCATGGTCAAAAAAGCTAACGGGAAATGGAGAATGTGCGTGGATTACTCCGACCTGAACAAATCATGTCCAAAGGATCCTTATCCCCTTCCAAGCATCGACAAACTCGTCGATGGAGCATCCGGTTACAAACTTTTGAGTTTTATGGACGCCTACTCGGGATACAACCAAATCCGCATGCACCCTGAAGATGAGGATAAGACAGCATTCATCACTGAGAAGGCCACATATTGCTACCGAGTCATGCCTTTCGGATTAAAAAATGCAGGGGCCACCTATCAGAGATTGATGGACAGAGTTTTTAAAGCACAGATAGGGCGAAACGTCGAGGTATACGTAGACGACTTACTTGTCAAATCGCGCTCGGAGGAGAACCACCTGGCCGACCTCGAGGAAACATTCTCCGAGCTCCGTAAACACGCCATGCGCCTAAACCCTTCCAAATGCACCTTTGGGGTAGCGGCTGGCAAGTTTCTCGGCTTCATGTTAACACACCGAGGCATTGAGGCTAATCCCGAAAAATGCGCCGCTATCATCCAGATGAAGCCACCAACAACGGTGAGGGAGGTCCAGCGCCTAACCGGCAGAATTGCAGCTCTTTCCCGATTCATGTCAAAATCCGCCGACAAAGCTCTCCCTTTTTTCCAAGCACTCAAAAAGGTCAAAAACTTCGAATGGACAGAAGAGAGTCAACGAGCCTTTGACGAACTCAAGCAATACTTAGCTTCCCCACCCATACTCTCTAAGCCCAAGCCAGCCGAGATACTTTACCTATACTGCCTCCAGCAACCATGCTGTCAGCTCGGCCCTCGTTCGCGAAGACAAGAACCAACTACCCGTCTACTTCACTAGCCATACCCTTCAGGGGTTCGAGCTCAACTACCATAAATTAGAGAAACTCGCTTATGCTCTCGTCCTCTCAGCGCGTCGTCTTCGACCATATTTCCAAAATCACCCAATCACCGTCCGTACAGATCAGCCAATCCGGCAGGTCCTTCAAAAACCTGACCTTGCCGGACGCATGCTCGGGTGGTCTGTCGAACTCTCCGAGCACACTATTACCTACGAGCCCAGAGAGGCAATCAAGGCCCAAGCACTGGCCGATTTTATTGCCGAATTCACTCCTCCTGAATCACCCAACCTTGGTCAACCCCACGCTTGGCGCTTATCGGTTGACGGTTCCTCCAACATCAAAGGAGGAGGAGCAGGAATCATCGTGGAAGGTCCAGAGGGTATAACAATAGAACAATCTCTGCGGTTCGAGTTTCCGACCTCTAACAATCAGGCTGAATATGAAGCTCTTATCGCCGGTCTCAAGATGGCTCTGGAGCTCGGATCCCAGAATCTCCTAGCATCCAGCGACTCTCAGCTAGTCACTAGCCAGGTTAAGGGAGAATATCAAGCCAAGGATCCCTTGATGATGAAGTATCTCGAAATAGTTCAAAGCTTAACTTCCCGGCTGAAAAACTTCGAAATACTCCACATCCCGCGAAGCGAGAATTGCCGTGCCGACCTTCTCTCCAAATTAGCCAGCAGCAAGAAGCCAGGGCATAATCAAACAGTCATCCAAGAAACGCTCCACCATCCCAGTACAGAACACGTCGGAGTACTAATCGTCGACGAAGAGGCCCCAACATGGATCACCCCCATCAAACATTACCTTGAAACAGGAAACCTCCCAAAGGAGAAAGCAAACGCAAGAAGGCTCCGACGCATAGCAGCCAACTATTACTTAGAGAGTGGCGTGCTTTACAAGCGCGGCTATCACACCCCACTTTTGAAATGCCTAACCCCAGATCAATCCACTTATGTCCTGCAAGAGGTCCATGAAGGAATATGTGGCCACTACATCGGGGCCCGATCTTTAGCAGCTAGTATCCTCAGAACTGGATACTATTGGCCAACCTTGAGGACTGACGCGACCAAGTTTGTGCAAAGATGCGACAAATGCCAAAAATTTGCACACATCCACCTCGCACCACCCACCGACCTACATGTCGCGGTCGAACCATGGCCCTTCAGCCGCTGGGGATTAGATCTCCTGGGACCTTTCCCATTGGCCCTCGGGCAGAAAAAATTTCTTATTGTCGCTATTGATTACTTCTCTAAATGGATCGAAGCCGAGCCTTTGGCTACAATCACGGCTAAAAATACTAAAAAGTTTGTTCAAACTTTCATCATTTGCAGGTTCGGCATCCCACATACAATAACCACGGACAACGGGACCCAGTTCTCAGACTCGGGTTTCCGGGCATTTTGTGCCGACCTCCGCATCAGGCTACATTTCACCTCGGTCGAGCATCCTCAAGCTAACGGCCAAGCAGAGGCGGCAAATCGCATATTACTGGATGGCATCAAGAAAAGACTAGATCAAACCAAGTCTCGGTGGGTCGAAGAGCTACCATGGGTCCTCTGGTCTTACCGAACTACTTCCCAAACCTCAACAGGCATGTCCCCATACAAGCTTACCTACGGAACCGAAGCTATGATCCCAGTAGAAATTGGCGAACCATCTCGCAGAAGAGAATTTTTCCAAACGGATCAAAGTTCAGAACAATTACACGTCAACCTTGACCTACTGGACGAAGAAAGGGATAAAGCTCGGATCCGAGCAATGACATACAAACAGAAACTCGCCCGTTATCACAACCTCAAGGTCAGATCAAGAGAGTTTCAACAGGGCGACCTCGTGCTTCGAAAGGCGACCATCACAAGAAAACACCTCAATGAAGGAAAGCTGGCACCAAATTGGGAAGACCCCTACCTAATCCATGAGGTACTTGGGAAAGGAGCATACAAGCTGACCACCATGGAAGGCGACCACATTCCCTGCACTTGGAATGTACTAAATCTTCGCCAATATATACAATGAAGTTTCTACATCTACCCGAGCTTAAACTACAAGGGCCAATGCCCTTAAAAGGACCAATGTCCTTAAAATCGCTCTACCCGAGCTTAAACTACAAGGGTCAATGCCCTTAAAAGGACCAATGTCCTTAAAATCGCTCTAACCGAGCTTAAACCCACAAGGGCCAATGCCCTTAAAAGGACCAATGTCCCTAAAATCGCTCTAACCGAGCTTAAACCCACAAGGGCCAATACCCTGAAAAGGACCATGGCCCTGCCAAACGCCCTACTTGCAGTTTCAATCCTACACACTTAAATCTTTTGAACAAGTCCAACACAACGAAAAAAGCTTTCAACCTAACCTATCAAAGACTAGCTCGGTATCTTATGAACTAATTGTCATAAACCCGACTTATTGTCATAATATTTACAAAGTTTCTTTAACTTATCCAATTTTAGCTTTTAAACGAGCTATAACATCCGGTCAATATTATTTACAATTTCCCATTAGTTCATCATCGCCCAAAGTTTCTTTAACTTATCCAATTTTAGCTATTAAACCGAGATATAACACGTTCAACCATCCAAAAAAGAATGAGAAAGCCACATCATATGATAAAATCTCATTTTTATTTCTTGTACATCGGATTACAAAACAAAGTAAGAAAAAAAATACATGTTACAAGATCCTAACTCCCTAGGGTTTATCCTGCTCTCGAAGAACATCTTCGTTCTCCGAGGCCGAATCCGCATCTGCACCGGAGTCAGGATCAACCCGCAGCTCAGGGTCCTCCTCATCCGCTTCTTCAACGTCGTCAACTAGCTGACCGTCCCTTACCCTTTTCCAAGGATCCAGGCGCTCGGCATCAATATCAGGGACCTGCAGCCGAGCTTGCTCTAAACATAGCTTAAACCCTTTCTCATGGGCTTCAGCATAGTTCATCACAATTTTCTGCTCAGCTCGGTCCCTTAACCTTGATTTTGACTGGCGAACTCGGTCCAGCCGTCGAGCCATTTGGCATCGAACCTTGCCTTCCCGGATCTCAGCCGCCCTGCCTAGCTCCTGGCTAATCTTCTTTTCCTCTTTCACTTGGGTAAGCTCGGCCAGCGTAGCATCCAACCTTGTACGGATGTCCCCCAGCTCCCTCTCGGCCCGACCCAAAGCCTCCTGGCAGGATTCTACCGTCGCCCGGGTCACCTCGTCCTCTTCTAAAAACTTCTGCCTCTCCTGCTCGGACGCGATGACCCTCTCATTTAGCTCTTGGCCGATCACGGCAGCCCGTCCTATGATGTCCCGAAGGTGCTTGCTCAGCAACAATGTCTTAGCCTCCGCCACCTTCGTTCGATCCGTAGGAAGAGCCAACGATTTCAGTCGATCTCCCACCGGATATTGAACATTCCAGAATGAGACACTGGAATGTTCCCGCTTCTCTCCCACGGGGGCGGCAAACAGCTCGAAATGTTTTACCTCTGAGTCAAGGTCAAACATCCGGCTGGCCGAGGGGTCTGCTCGGTCTTTGTCCGCCTTTGCCGCCACCCGCTGTCTCTTATTCCCGGCTCTCTGCTTCCCCTTCGCAGCAACCAGGCTCCCCTCCTCCCGAGCAGCCGGCAGCACGGGTACCTCCTCCGCTCTCACCACCGTCACTGGCTCCGCAGGTATGGCCTTTGGTGGCGCCGCCAACCTTTGAGTTCTTGCTTTTGCCAGCTTTGTTAGATTCACCATTTTCTCCGCCGACAGCTTTCCCTCTGCAGAAACAAAAACAATATTAGTACATTTGAAAACTTACGCCCAACTTCACACAATAAATACCGACCAATCAGATCTTTGGCCTTGAGCGTAACCATCTGCGCATTTTCAACGGCCAATTGGGAGATCGTCTTTATTATCTGCCGATCTTCCCGGATGTACTCGTCAATCGCCCGAGCTGGCACCTTGTAAATATCTCGACTCCAGCGCAGGGGAAACCGAGGTTTTAAGTCCTTCTTCAAGAAAAAGGCCATAGCTGGCGCCGGGCCCGCCTTCCAGGTCGGGATCGTTACCCGGAAGAATCAGTCTTTTCACCCTTTTGCCGATTCTTCCACTAACTTCAAAAGTCCTAACCCCCGCCGACCAGCTATATACACAAAATCCTGGTCGGTATCCTTCACGTCCTTTAAAGTAAAAAAATAAAAAAAACACCTCTACCCTACTCTCTACCGACAAAAGCTCACACATTTTTTGAAACGCCCGAAGAAAACCCCAGCCGTTTACATGGAGTTGGGACGGAACGGCGTTAACCTTCCTAAAAACCTCCATCTCAAACTCGGAGAGAGGTAACTCCGCTCCGGCCCTCTCCATATAAGCCGCGCTAAAGGTAAAAAAGTCGTTTTTTGGGCAGTTTTCACAGACGGGCGCATCTCTCGGACAGACTTTAACATCATAACTACTACGACCCCAGTCAATCTCATTGTTATAAAATTTGAACTCCCTTACAAACTTTGTGCGAAGCACGGAAAAGGTGTTTTTTATCCTCTCATGAACAAAAGAAGGAACAGAAGGACGAACAAAGGATATATCTAAGCTACTGTCGCTGGAACTAGCTTCCTCCGCCCTATCTTGTTCCCTGCTAACACTCGGCTCCCTTTCACTCCCCACTTCCTTGTTGGCCTCCATTCCCCCATCAGACGAAATTACTTCAATATCTTCCAGGTAGTTCATAGGGTCCTCGCCGTTCACAGAAGAATAACTCTCCATCTTACCACAAGTGAACTAAGAAGAAAGAAGACCTACGACCTAAGAGCGCGAAAGAGGCAAAAATTACCTTCAGAAAAAGGAGTACTCCGAGCTGAAAATCCTACAAGATTCCTTACTTCACACCGACCTAAGCACCAATTTCCGAAAATTTATCAAAAAGAGTAGACTGAAGTTTTACCAACCCCTATTTATAGGATAACACAGAGCAAATCCAACCGTCCAAGGACTCCTGATCTAACGGTGCTGAGAGAGCCGTATTCTAGCTCGGGAAGGCCAAACGTCACGTCCAAAACGGCCCTGACACCTAAAGCAGCCCAAAAGACCGCCGCAGCCAGAATGGTCATTAATATATCGTCCCTCGTAAACGCCACGTGGCAGTCACATCCAAAGCACCAAACGATCATCACGGCACATGGCGAAATCATCGAAATTTCAAAAATTCGCGCCCTCATTCTGCCTCACATCCCCATCTCGGGAACGGATATCGTTTATAAATCCATAGCTCGGTCTCGGTAACACCAAGGCCCGAGCTTGAAGGGGGGACAAGTGTAGATACCCAATATTTCGGCCCATAAAGTCTAAGCCCATTATCACCAAGCCCATAACTGAACCCATTCCCTAAATCCTTTAAACCTGAGAATCTCCCTATAAATAAGCAAAAACAAGAAATAAAGAGGACGCTTTTTGGACAAGACAAAAGGATACATAAAAACTCCCATTTCATATTACCCTCAGCATCAAAACCCGGGTATGCACCCGACCTTGGCCATATATCTTTTCAAGTGATCCCACTTAACCAACCTCTCTCTTTTGAACCAAAATCAGGCATCGTCACAAGATATGCTCAACCTTATTATTATAAACCAAAAATATTATTTTATCAATAGAGGTTTCGTGTTCCATATTCAATAGCTAGGTGAGAAAGGATTTTCAGAGGAAAAAGATTGCTTGTTATTGTGTAGTCTCTGATGAAATAAAAAAAAAAAATAATCTAATAACAATACTTTAGTATATCAATTAGGCTTAAACTACTACGTACAATTAACAAAATCTTAATCTAATATAAATAAATTTAATAGTATCAAGTTTAAGTTTAAATTTTCATTCCTTAATTTGTTTGTCAAGTATAATGTGATATTATAATTACACTGAAGATAAATAACACTTTTTCTTTCTTTTTTATTTCAAGAGAGACATTAACTCTCTAATTCTTATGACAGCTGCGATTAGACTTACAAATCATTAATAACTCCATTCTTTTTTTAATGATATGCCAACAGCCACTTTTAAATCTAGAAAAAATTCCCCACAAATTTTCCTAGCCAATTGATAGCAGTTTTGCAAATCGCAATTAGAATAAAAGTCTTGGATCTGAAGTCAAACTTCCAGGCTTAGATAAAGAGAATGACAGCTCATTGAGTACTAGAAAAAGAATATAAGACAATTGGCTCAGAGAGTGCTCCTTCAGCTCTCTTATTTCATCTGCCAAATCCCAGCTTTCCTTTACTTTCTTTCATTCAAAAACATCTAAGACAGGGGAAGGAGAACAACAGAGATGATAAAGAAATTTGAATATCTTCTCAATCCTGTTGAAGTCATCAATGAATAGGTACTTCTTATACTTTTTCTTTTTTCCTTTTCTTTCTTAATTCTTAGTTTTTAGAACTTTGTTCTTCAATCTTTGAAATTTTGAGAACAAAAAATGAGTCCTGGTTATTGTTTTATTATATATAAGAAAATAAATGTTCTAGTTGAAAACATTTGAGACATGGAGAATTAAACCGAGACCTTAATTTTATGGGAGATTTAAATCAAAATAACTTTTATGAGAGATTACTTAAATAACTTTTGAAGCAATTGTATTGTGTATGTTGAGTATTGTTTAGAGAATTGTTATTTTTATTCAACACTTTGAGAAAACNATATACCTTATTTTGTTAATATCACATCTTATTTAATGTTTAAATATGATATATACTATATTACCCTTAATTAATATGAAAAGTTTTTAACTTTGATTAAAAAAATTATATTAAATGAGGATTTTTACAATTGATTAAAAAAAATTATATTAAATAAGGGTAAATTAATCTAAGAAAAATGACTCCCATTGTTTATTTGTATATATACTTTTATCCCTTCTTAAAATTAATGATGTTCTCTAATAATTGACAGCACGGTCGGCTATCTACACAATAGGAATAGAACCCATGACATTAATTCTCTAGTTCCTATGACTAGAAGATGTGCGACTAGACTCACAGGTCTTCTATATAGATTAATGTATCTACCAATGCAAGTAGTTTAAAAGTATTTTCCACAATTCTTTAAAAAGTTTATGTATGTAATATTAACCCAAATAATTTTCTATGCTTTCTAAGCTAAACCAACCTAATTCAAAAGGCTGAAAAATTGACCAGTCAAATTGTTGAAAGATTTGGTTAGATTCGAGTGTGGATTAGTCCCTTGCAATCAGATAACAAACATACCATTTTTTTTTTATATAAATTCAGAAATAAGTATATAAATAAAATTTAAGATAATTAATTTTGTTGCAATACTATATATTTATCAAGTTAGAAAGATCTTTAGTGCAGTAGAGCATGCTCTTAGTTATAAAATTAATTTTCTCATTCATTTTTATGGTTTGAATACCCTTGATTGTGATTATAATAGCTATTTTATCTATAACCGAAAAAAAAAAAAAAGACTAGGTACCAAGAATGTATCACACGAAGGTCACAAGGAATGTCATGGTTATATAATTTTCTCAAAACTTTTTCACTTCATTTTCTTTTGAATATCTGTTTATAATAAATCCAAGTCAATAAAGCACAGAAAATTGAGGAGAAGATTTCATTGGATACCAACTGAAGGAGAGTTTACCTTTCAATTCAGCTTCAATTTGCTTGAATCCCAGAAAGGAAATCAAGAAGAAACGAGTTCTTAAAAGCTCCTTCTGTTTCAAAGTGAGAGGTACCTCTTTTCCCATTTTCTTCCTTTCATTACCTTGCTACATTTCTGATATTGAGCTTTATTTCCTTAATGACATGAAACAGGATAGAAATATGAAATAATGTAGTTGCTGGTTTCCAAATTTCATTCACAATCACTGATCAATCAAAAGAAGGTGATGTACGGATCCCCAAATTTATGTAGTTATTTTATTTCTTCATTTGTATATTTGTTCCCAATCCTCAAATTGTGTTCCTTTTTTTGGTATTTACAGCTAATAAGAAAGAGGAACCTATTAATAGGAACCAGAATGGAGGTTGTTTTTGCAATTGTTGGAGTAGTTATAGACCGTTCAGTGGCACCACTAGGGCGGCAATTGGGTTATATGTTTGGCTATAAAAGCAATGTTGAGAGCTAAAGAGTAAGATTGAGAAGCTTGAGGACGAAAGAGACAATCTGCAGATTTAGTTGATGCTTCCATGAGGAATGGGGAAGAAATTGTAGATGGTGTGAAGAAATGGCTAGAGAGAGTGCATGTAATCAGTGGAGAGGTGAAGAGATTTCAAGATGATGAATGTCACTCAAGTGCTGGGTGTAACAATTGGTCATGCCCTAATTTATTGTCTCGTCGTCGATTAAGCATGAAGGCAAAGAACATGGTGAGGGCTATTGCTGAAATCCAAGGAGAACAGAGGTTCAAGAGGGTTTCCTACCGTGTAGTTATGCCATGGATAGATGGTATCTCAACCACTGGTTATATGGCATTTGAATCAAGAACATTGGTTTTGAACGAGGTAGTGGAGGCTCTGAGGGATCCTACTGTCAATATGGTTGGAGTATATGGGTTGGCTGGCGTAGGTAAAACCACTCTAGTCAAGGAAGTTGCCAGGAAATCTCAAGAAGACAAGTTCTTTGATAGGGTGGTTATGGTAGTTGTAACACAAAAAGTGGAAACAGATATGATTCAGAAAGAAATTGCTGAGATGCTGGGACTGAAATTTGATGAGGAAAGTGAACTCATAAGGGCAGGTCGTCTAAGAGACAGGTTTAAGCAGGAGAAGAATATTCTTGTAATTCTTGATGATCTCTGGGCATGGCTTGATTTGGGAAAAATCGGAATCCCCTTTGGTATTGATCACAAGGGGTGCAAGTTGTTGCTGACTTCAAGAAACCAAGAGGTATTGTCCAGTCAAATGGATACTCAAAAGAGCTTTTTGCTGGGAGTCTTGTTAAAGAAGAAGCTTGGAAGTTATTTAAGGAGATGGCTGGACTTGATGATTCCAATAGCAATACTGAGCTTTTATCTGCAGCAGCTGAGGTTGCCGAAGAGTGTGCAGGATTGCCAGTCGCTATTGTTACTGTTGCAAGGGCTTTAAAGAAAAAGAGTTTATTTGAATGGAGAGATGCCTTGCGGCAACTTAAGAGTCATACTTCTAGGAACATTACAGGAATGCAGGATGTTGTGGATTCCTCTATAAAGTTGAGTTATGATTATTTGGAAAGTGATGAGCTGAAGTCTACTTTCTTTCTTTGTGCCTTTATGGATCATGATGCCTTCACCATGGACTTGTTAAAATACTGCCTCGGACTGGGATTATTCAAAGGCATCTATGCAATAGCTGAAGCTAGAGACAGATTGCACACATTGGTCTCTAAGCTAAAAGCCTCATGTCTACTGCTAGATAGTCATATCCATGATAATGATGGTGACCGCTTCAATATGCATGATGTTGTTAGTGATGTTGCCATATCAATAGCATCTCAGAACCAACATGCCTTTACAGTGAGGTATGACAAACTACCTGAATGGCCAGATACGAAGCAACTTGAGAATTGCACTACTATGACTTAGATTACAGTAATTTTGGTTGGGGATATGTGGAGTTGGTCTGGTAAGTACAAGAACTTAAGAACACTAAAACTCAAGCTTAGCAGGAGCTTCCATTTAGAGCAAGGGGTCAAAATGCTGTTGAAAAGTGTTGAAGATTTGTACTTGGATGAATTAGCTGGTGTTGCAGATGTTCTTTACCAATTAAATGGGGAAGGATTTCCAAACCTGAAGCATCTCCACATCCAAAATAGTTCTGAACTTCGATACATTACCAACTCATTGGAGCACTTTGATCTTGGTCGTGTCTTCATCAGCTTGGAGTCATTGGTCTTACAAAAGCTTACTAAATTGGAAAAAATATGCCATGGGCAGATTTCAGTTCCATCTTTCTCAGAATTAAAAGTTATCAAAGTCAAAGGCTGTGATCGTTTGAAGAATCTCTTCTCACTTTCCATGGCTGGGGTCTCTCAAAGCTTGTTGAATTAGAAGTCTCTGAATGTAATTTAATGGAGGAAATCATTTTCCTACAAAGTGAAGAAACTAACACAGATTGTATCAATACTGAGTTTGGCAATTTACATTCTTTGACACTCCAGAATTTGCCACTCCTTAGTGATTTTCTGTCCAACAAGAAGACATCTTCAGTTACTCAGGGGGGAAAGAAAGAATTGACAAATGATGTTGGCAGTGAATCTGCCGTTGGCAAGATCCTTTTCTGTGAGAAGGTATGACACGCTTTGTTTCTTACTCTACAAGTGTTGCTTTGAATGCTTGCCAATCACTTTCGTTATGGAAAATAAGGAGAAGTAAAATAGAGTGGAATTTGCTTTAATTTTTCTTGATATTAACTGAGTTTTGAAGCCATCATAATTTGCAAATTGTGATAATTAGATCTAATATACTATAGAATTGAGGTTTGTTTTCCATGAAACAAAAATTAATTGTTTTAGAAGAGAAGGAGTATGAATCACCATGGTCATATAATTTCCCACCCTGCGTTGAATTTTCATGTTACTTAAATGATAGCAGCACTCATAAAAGTAGGGTGATTCATGTATGTGCAATTTAGTATGTGAATTTGCATATCAGAAAGAGAGCATATATTGCCGTATCAATAAACTCCAAGTCATAACTTTAGAGAGTAACATCTATTTAATTTGCAACTTTTATCTATCATATATGTAATATTCATCAGTGGATAAATATTGTATACTATCAGCCTTAGTCTAAGAAAGTTGATATAAATATGAAGTCTTAATCTCATGTATGCAAGATACTGGAGATATTCCATTGAACAATGCTTTTACTATGAAAAGTAAACTATATATGTTATATTTTAACTACTAATAGCTATTAAAATAAGAGGAATATAATCCAATAATACTATTCCATATTCCTTTTGTCTTTATCAATTGATTTGTTATGTCCTATTCCAGTTGTTATCAGCATTTGTCTAAATGTATACTTTTAATTAACATTCAATGACAATAAAAACCAAAGCTTTTTACAATCTATTTAAAATATAAGTCCTTTCCTTTCTCCTCTGTTTTGTTCCCCCGAATCTATTCCATTTCTTAAGATTTCTATATCTTTTGAATAGACGAAATGAATCAGCTTTTCTTTTCTTTTCTTTTCTTTTGTCTTTTTTCCTTTTTCAAAGGATGATGATTATCTTCGTGGCTTGTGTACATTATGAATAGGTATTGATGCAAAATATGCTTTCCTATCTGTCCTTTATAACCAATCACATTTCATACTATTCTTCTATATGTTCCTTTGTTGCAATACACAGTCTGATATGAAGTAATGGATCAATTAATTACTTTGTTCGTTCACTTGATTTTTGCTATAAAAAAGGTCCCAAAAAACCAAAAGCCTACTTAATAATGATATAGTAGGAGACAAATTATTGCTTTTACGTTGTCGGTGGTTGTTTCATTTATCTTTTATTTAAAGAGATGAAAGAAAGTTTTTTGTTTTTTTGGTCAAAATTCTTATTCCTATTATTTTTCCCTAGTAGGTATGCAAATACACATTAAATTAAGAATCTATTTTTCCTATTTCATTGAGACTTCGGTTGAAATTTTTACTCGTTCTTGAATTCATAATATTATACTCTCATTTTTTCAATGAGATTATTAGAATACTGTATTCATGACAAGATAACTGTGGAAATAGGTTGCTTTTCCCAACTTAGAAATGTTAAAGCTTTCCTCAATCAATTTCAAGAAAATTTGGCATGACCAACCTTCAGCAAGTTCATGGATTCAGAATTTGACAAACTTGATTGTAGAGGGCTGTGGATGCCTTAAACATCTATTTACATACTCTGTGGCCAGAAATCTTGTAAATCTCAAACACCTTGAGATTAGCAAATGCCGAATGATGGAGGAAATATTACCGACAAAAGAAATAATGAGCAGCTCTGTTATTGCTACTCTCCCTCGTTTCAGTGAAGAGGTGCTCTGTTATGCTTTGTTTCTTACTCTACAAGCTTTGTTTTGAATGCTTACCAATCACTTTCATTATGGAAAATAAGGAGAAGTGGAATTTGCTTTAACCTTTCTTGATATTAACCGAGTTTTGAAGCCATCATAATTTGCTTACCAAGGTGGTATTTGCTAGCCTACTGCTGAAGAAAATAAATTTTAAGAAAATATTTGTATAACTATGAGCAATACTTTAAAATAATTGTTTATAGCTTATTAAAGCCATTAATTTTTACTAAACGACATGTGGTTGAGTGATACTAAATTCATCCTCAAAACTTATGGGTTCTATGTTCGAATCTGCCAAAGTACCAAATTAAAAAAGCTGTTGATTTCTTAATTATATCAACGCATATTGATTATCATTTGGAAGTTGCTAGCATTTGCATTGGTTACTAAATTTCTAACATGTTGGAAAGAAAGAAATCAAAAGTAGCATAGGATTTTTTTAAATTAGTGAAGCAGTGATAATCTTTTCAATTGTGTTGTTCACACTCTATTATACCAAAAAAATTGTGGTGTTCACATTCAAATAGATAAAAATTTGAGTTTTTCTTCATATTGTTTTACGCATAGGTCTCTTTAATCTCCCTGTTAATACAATAATATTTGCTAAACATTTATTTTCTTCATTAATTATTAAATATGCAAAATAAGAAGTGATTATAATATTTGCTAAACAATACTTTTCTATTTTTGTGATTGTATATAGAATTTTACATTGATAATAAATTAAATTTAAATTCTTTGTTTCAACGTTTGGTATCATGTTCCATTGTTTAGTCTGTATCTACGAAGTAGCGATATTTGACACTTTAGTTACATTGATAGTTGCATCTTCATAGTTATGATATCTGATATTGTGGAAGAAGCAACACTTTGAGTTGTTTAATCTTTTGACTATATATAGTAACCCAATAACTATAGTGATTTTACCCTATTTTTCTACTCCCTACTGTTCCACAATATTAAGTCAAATCTCTCTCTTGCAGCAGCTTCTTTAATCTGGAACAACACTATTTGTATATTATACAAATCCAACCAAGAGGTATATTTTTTTTTTCAGTTAATTTTTTTTATTTTTTTTTTGTTTTCATTCATCTATTTAAGCTTGGACCTTTCTCTTTCTCTATGATAAACCTTTTAAAGGTTATTACTTCATATTTTTTGGCGTTTATTGTTTGGTTTCCTTCTTCTAAAGTCCCAAATGCCCCCTATCCCAACCCAAAAATAAATAAATAAATAAAAAAACTCAGAAGAATCACTTGGCTGTTAGTTGAAGACAGTAGAAGCTATGACAAGCATTTCTTCACAGCCTAAACGACAGAAGCAGAGAGCCAACAGAAGTAAGTCTCTTGAAGACCCTCTGGATTCGCAGCCTGTGCTTTTCTGTTTTGGATATTCTGGGTATTCTTAATGTTGGTTTGGCTAATGATTTTATGCTGTTTTAGTAACTACTTTTTTGGTGATGTCAAAAGGGGGAGAAAAGCTTAGTGATGGCTGGATATATATATATTTAGCTTGGTATATTGATCCTATGGGCCTAAATTATTTTGATTGCATATCTTAAGGGGGAGCCTTGTTATAAGCTTTGTTATATTCTGAGCTTGAACTGTGTATACAACTTGATGATAATAAACAATTAGAGAACATTGAATTATTTTGGACAAATTACAGGCAACAAAGCAAAAAGAAAATGCAAGGGAATCCTACGAGCTTGAATAATGGAAGAAATTAGTTTAGGATAGTCTCTTGATGTTCTAGAGTTCAAATGATAGTTTGGAACCTTGGAAAAGTGATTTCGGAAGGGTTGGAAATCAAAACAGAGCCAAGGAATCGACTGAGCTATCAGAACAAGAGTGCTTTCTGCAACTTGGAAAAAATTGTGCCATTTCTCCCTTTAAAACTTGAAATCCATATTTTCTAAATCAAACCAGCAAAATTAATAAAAATACATTATTTACTACTAACAACACTCAAAGAATCATACAAAATATTAAGTATAACACACCTAAAGAGTAGATAGAAAATCTACTCAACAACACTCTTTGTATGGAGAGAGTTTGATGTTTGAGACCTAGCTTTGAAAAAAAAGGGAGGTTCTCAAAGTGATCTTTTATACAAAGCTATAGTTGTAGATGCTTCCATAGCAAGACCCTTGAGCAGGGATGGCTCACCCGAGTTGTACTAGGGTTATCAAAGAACAAAAAAACTAAATAATAACAGGTGAAGGGAAGGGTAAGGTGTAGACTTGGTAGTTAGTAGAAAACACATCTCTAGTTGATTGAAAGGGAGATGAAATATATTAACAAATAATATCAACTGTAAATTAAAACTTTTCAAGAAAGAAAGGGAAAACAGACTTTAATAAGATGTACAAAAAAAAAAAGGCTTTTGTAATTGCAAACAGTGACCAAAAAAAAAAAAAAAAAAAGGCTTTTGTAATTGCAAACAGTGACCACGGTATGGAAAACAAAAGTGTACAAATTGAACTATAGTATTAAATTTATGATAAAGTCTTTGAAAATAATATATATATAAATAAAAGGGTGTGTGTAAAATGAATTGTAGACATCACACGTATTATATTTGTCCATTGACAAAAACAACATTTTCCACAAATATGAACAAGTTTATCTTTATGACTTGTGCAATTGCTCTAAGTCCAAGTCTCCTTAAAACAGTGATCATATTCATAATCTTTTGTTTACCAAGAATTTATCTTCCTTTATATAAAAAGTTGATCGGTGATTCAGTGAATTGTTTACCAAGACTTGTGCAATTGCTCTAAGCACTAACGATTGAAATACTTAATCGAATAATTTCCTTTAATAATCATGCGTATTGCGGATCACTTCAAGTGATCATTTTATTATTGTGATGTTCACAGGTGACAAAGTCATCCTTTAGTTCTCTCTCACATTACGCACTCTCATGTCTTCAAGCTCACTCTTTTATGTTCTTCTGTTTTTTGTTTGCTCCCTTGCAAGAATCAATTTTCATACCATTTCATGAGTAAGAATCAACATAATTATGTATTGTCACACTCTTAAAGTAAAGAATCAAATCCTTAGATTGATATATGTTATTTTTTAGGCCAATTCTATATGCATTATGCCTTTTATTGTTTACAAATAACATTATGTTTGTACATAAAGCATATAGGACAAGGTAAATGCCTTACGAAAGAGAATCAATGCATAATGATCTCAATTCATTTGTGAAAAAGTTAAAGTGATTCCCAAAATTTTAAAGTGTATTGTCAAATACAATTCCAAATATACAATTCCAAATTCCCAAAATTCATAGATGAGTTTGGTTTGCTGTGTTCCCAAAATTTCAAATTGTCTTTATAAACTCACTTTGTCAATACTTTATGAATTATAAGATGTTCACATGTGTCCATACCAGCAAAACAGGAGATATTTTGAATACCAGCAGAACAGGAGTGCTCTCTGCAGCACAGTGGCTGTCAGTCAACTCCCAAACATGGGCAGTCGACTGTTTTCCACTGAACACTATTTCAGCATCGTGTATCCTATGAAATTCAGCCTTTTTATAAGCCAATTCAAGGCAAAGAGGAATAGATGGCTAACACCAATTTGTTTTCATTGTTAGAGCTAGGAAAGGCCAATGCAATACTAGCTTCACGTGTCCATATCCTGCAGTTTGTGTAAGTTTAGAAAGCATTGAAATTATTAAACCCAAAGATGAGAATAAGTTTGTGTAAGTTTCCCTTTTTTCTATTACTCGAATATAAAATGGATCATAATTTTTTTGACTNTATTGTTCAAAGTTTGCTTTACAAATCTTGCTTTCTCCGAATCCCAGCAGAGCGTCTGTTTTAGTTTTCCCCACTTAAAATATTTTTCTGTTTCTGCTTCAGCTTTTCTCGTTCTCTGTTGTTTTTTGATCTTCTTATATAAGTGTTGTTGTGCTTAATTACTAAACACTTCAAGTTCCTTCCTCTTAGCTCACTGTCCTTTCTTCGTTCTCCTATTTGTTGATTTCACTTTAAGAATTGTTTGGTTTCTTTCTTATAAACAGGGAATTACTCACAGATAATAAATCATTCAAGATATGGGAAATATATGCAATTACTTCAGTCTTGGTCCCACTGATTTCTTGGAAAAAAGGTATCTAACTATCTATGCATCTCTATAGTTAATGAAAAGCTGTTATATATGCAAGTGAATAAGAAATAGTTATGCTATCATGCTAATTGAATTTTCAATTCAATGAGTTATAACATATGAACATTAGGCTACGTTTGGATACCACCCAAAGTCAAATTTGTCCAAAAAAAATGTGTTCGATAAATGTTTGGGTGAATCATTATTTTTGAATGTTGAAATTTGATACATGCTTGCAATATTCTAATTATTTATTTTCCCATTTGCAGGTGATGCCAAACTTGAATCTCCTCGAATTAAATTTTACACAAAAAACTTTGGCATGGTTTGAAAATTTTCAAGTTGATTGCTTTGATAAACTAAAATGTCTTCATCTAATATTTTTTGAAGAACAAGTTAGTTTTCCATATTGGTTGGTACAAAGAATACCCAATTTGGAACAACTAGCAGTGGTACATGGGAGCTTTAAGGAGATATTTTTGGTATCCTCCTATGTAACCTTTATTCATTTGACAATTATGGAAGTGGAAAACTGCCACAATTTGTCATATTTATTTACAACCTCAACAACCAAAAGTCTAGTTGAACTCAGGATAATGAGGATAATTGGGTGCCAAATCATTGAAGAAATAATCAAAGTTGAGGATGAAGAAGGAAGAGTTGAAATTTCACTAAATAAACTGGAAACTTTGGACCTTGTTTCTCTCCCAAGCCTTAGAAGCTTTTGCTTAGGGAATGTTGACTTCAGTTTCCTTCTCTGGAAAATATAACTCTGTCACACTCCTATAAGATGGAGAGGTTTTGTGCAGGAGATACATATGCATCAAATTTGAAGGTAGTAAATGTATATGAGGATATTCCAATTGACTTTTCGGATGGGAATGACTATGATCCCCTAAATTTCTAGGTAAAACAACTCTTCTCAAAACGGGTAAGTGTAATATGCTCATACTTCTCATCGCTTCCTTTATCTAATAAATTTGTTACTCAATATATAAGGAGAGGAACCTAGCATGTGTAGGCTTGAGGAGATGTTAGACATACATTGATATTTTTATTTCGGTATTTAAGAAGCTTTGATACCTTAAATGTAGAATTCCAATGTTTTTTATGTAAATTTGAAGTTATGCAAAACATACATAAAAAAATATGAAAACTCTTAAATTATCAAGCATCTATAATCTCTTGTTTATATATTGGAGTATCTTAGCCTCTCTTGTGTAAAATGCCAATGTACCAAATGCCATTTTTATTTTTTTTTGAAAGCTATGCTAACTAACGAAGACATGAATATGGGACAAAGAATCGTTAATATATTTAATTTTTTAAAACATTATTTGATTTTTTTTTATATATCTAATAAACAATTTCTTTGTTTTTTTTTTTTTTGGTGAGAACTTTCTGATTAGTTTGTATTTATCTTTCTTACCTTCTCATAATGACATGCATATGTTGCTGTTACTAGTCAAACGGAGATGAAGCTTCTTCTTTAAACCTGAATTAACTTTGGATTTAGTGAGCGTTTTCACTTCCCTTATCTTCTTGGGTGAGAAGCGCCTCATTTTCTTTTTATGTGTTTATTCTTCTCCTTGAGGCTAACCATCTAATACTAATTGGTTTTCATTTTCTTATTGTCCTCCATGACATATGTTTATTCAGGAGCATTGTAGATGGGACGATTACTCAATTGGACACCACAAAACATATAAGCTATTTATACTGAAATGTTATGTAGTCAAATGTACTTTATAATTGTAATGTAATGATTGTTGAATTTAATAAACAACTATTGCTCAGTTGGACTTTGCTTACTGCTTAATAGTGTATGTATAATTTAATGAATAATGCTGCTGAGTAGTGCATGTGTGAATGGTTGTAGAGCTCAATATGCAAGACTGATGTACCAAACTAAGATTTAATATGCAGCAAACAATTGAATCTGTTGCATTTTTTTTTTCTTTTCATGATTTCGGTCTATAATACATATAATTATTTTTCAAAAAGTAAAATTTGTGATTATGTTATATAAACTTGATGTCATCATAACCATAATTCATAACCTTTGTTACAAAGAGAAGTGAATGATGCTCTCTGTTTGGCTATGATGCATCCTAGTAAATAATGAAACACTACTGCTAGAATGGATTAGTAATATCAAAATGTGAGGGACAAATTACCAAGGCAATGGAATTGTAGACACAAAGACTTGCCTTATCCCTTATTGCTCTGCTAGGTAGTAGCAAGACAAGTTCAAACCAACAGTTCTATAATTAATGTCAAGGCTCATAATAGACATTTAACTAGGTCTTTTGCATGATGTTAATCTCTAATTTTATTTAGTGTTAGATTATAAATATATTGAATTATAATGTTTGATATGTTGGTATTAGATTATTGATTGTAATTTAACAATATACCCTATAATTCAACCCTACCAGCTATGCATTTTTGTAATATATTAACATAATCAGTAAAACAAAACTGAGAAATCCAAAAAATTAGAAAACTATATCTGTAATATATAAGACAGAGAATTTTTGCATTATATACCTTCATTCTGCCTTGTGTTATAGAGTAATATATTATTACAAAAAGCCTTCAACCTATTATTAGGCAATTAGACCAAAAAATACAATTGGACAAATTATTTACTTAAATGGTGTACATTTGAAACTATTTACCTAAAATGAGTAGTTTTGATTTTTTTTTTTAATAATATTCAAATTTGAGTTAATCACGTTTTTGAATGTCAAAACTGTGAATGAACTGAACACAGTTTATGAATTTTTTCACCAAAGCTGTTAACCCAAAATTCTTGCCAATTCAAGTCACGATTTTGGAAGTTTGACATCACAGTTTTCCTTCATTTGTGGTCACGGTTTTCTTTCATTTGTGGTCACACTTTTCCTTCATTTGTGGTCACGCTTTTGCTTCATTTGTGATCACGTTTTTGCTTAAATTTTGGTCATGTTTTTGGTGCAATTCAAGTCACAGTTTTGCTCTTATTTGAGTCACGGTTTTGGTTTATTTGTAGTCACGGTTTTGAACAAAGACGTGACCTAAATAATAGGCAAACCGTGACTTGAATTGGCAAAAATTTTTGGTTAACAGTGATAATG
>QAOA01005849.1:0-13601 GCA_003255065.1 Cercis canadensis
AAAATATTTATCAAAATGGATCTATTTTTTTATGTCTAATATTCAAATATGCATTTTTCTAAGGAAAACGCGTATTTAAATATGTGTTTTCCTTAGAAAAATGCATATTCAAATATGCGTTTTCCTTAGAAAAACGCATATTTGAATATTAGGCACAAAACCCTTAATGCTTCCCTTTCACCCCTTTCTAAACCCTAAATCTCACATCCTCAACCTTAAATATTAAACCCTTAATCTTAAACTCAAATTTTAAACCCCAAATTCCTAACCCTAAACCCTAAACTCAAAAATAAAACTTAAAATCCTAAATTCAAAACCATAACTCGAAACCCTTAAACCACAAACTTCAAACTCTAAACCCATACCTTAAACTCTAAACTAAAAAAAACTTCAAATCTTAAACTCATAACCCTAAACCCCAAACCAAAAAAAAACTCTAACTCCTAAATTTCAAACCCTAAATCCTAAACCTATAATCCAAATCCCTAAACCTTAATGTCAAAAATAAAAATTCAACCCTAAATCCCACATCTTCAACCTTAAATCTCAAACCCTTAATCCAAATTCCAAACCCTAACTCCTAACCCTAAACCAAAATCCCTAAACCCAAATGCTGTTTTGACTCCTGAAACGATGAAATTTGGCTAAAATCACGTGATGCGATGCTCGATTTGTACTCCATTTCTGTCATGATGTAGTGTAAAAGAAGTAAAAATTCATTGCATAAATGGAACACCCAAAATTGACCAGAAAAGTTAACAATGTCTATTTTTTATAAGAGTACACTTTTCCAAATGGAAACGGCCTTCTAAGCAAAATGCGAGCTTTGCCTAGCACGTCGGGTGATTTTAGCCAAATTCCATCGTTTCAGGAGTCAAAACAACATTTGGGTTTAGGGATTTGGGTTCAGGGTTAGGAGTTGGGGTTTGAGATTTAGATTTAAGATTAAAGGTTTGAGATTTGGGGTTGAAGATGTGAGGTTTAGGGTTGAATTTTTAGTTTTGATTTTAGGTTTTAGGGATTTGAATTATGAGTTTAGGAAATTTAAAAGTTAGAATTTTTTTTGTTTGGGGTTTAGGGTTAGGAATTTAAGGTTTGAAGTTTTTTTTGAGTTTAGGATTTAGGATATGGGTTTAGAGTTTGGAGTTTGTGGTTTAAAGATTTGGGGTTAAGGTTTTAAATTTAAGATTTGGAGTTTTATTTTTGAGTTTGAGGTTTAAAATTTGAGTTTAAGATTAAGGGTTTAATATTTGAGGTTGAAGATGTGGGGTTTAGGGTTTGGAAAAGGGTGAAGGGAAAACGTAAAAAATTTTGTGCCTAATATTCAAATATGCGTTTTTCTAAGAAAAACGTGTATTTGAATATTAGACATAAAAAAACAGACTCATTTTGATAAATATTTTAAAAAATAACCTATTTTCGTATTTATTTTATAAAAAAATATTATTTTGGTAAAAAAGCGTATTGGGAATTACAAAATCATAGCCCACTTTTCATTTTAAAAGAAATGCTCACAATTGACACGTCATGTCACAATCATGTTAGGTGGCATGTCCTTAATTGTTTATTTTGAATCTCATTTAATGGATGATTAGACTTCTTGATTGGGCACCGGTGATGCAAATGAAGTTATATATTCTTAGTTTTGTAAGTTTTTATCTTGTATTTTAAATATATTTATAAAGGTGTCTCAAAAATATAATTGTGAATGGCCTTATATTTTTTTAATCTTATTTCAATCGAAATTGAAAAACTGCAAAATTGTAATTCAAAACCTAATTAATTCTAATTAAATGAAATTAAAGTGAGAGCTTTTTAATTTGATACTTAACTAAGTTTAAAGAACACAAAATTATATAAAATTATACTTTTTGTTTGAGAAATTGTTAATTAGTATAGTACTATTATATACATAAAATTTCACACTCTAATACTTCTCACATACAAGATTAATCTCTTGATAAGCTTAAACTTATTCGTCATTTTAATTATAGCTATTTATGTTGACTAAACTAGTCTTATGTGATCATTAAGTTTGCACTAATATAAAGAAATTTTAATTCATAGTTATTTATGATAATTAAATCTTATGTGAGAAATTACTAATTAATACTATACTAGTACATAAGAAGTTTATTAATTGAGTAAAACCCCTATTTGGTCCTTGAAAGATAGGTTCGGTGAGAGTTTAGTCCTCCAAAGATTTTTACTGACACTTTCGTCCTTGGAAGATTGTTCCGTCAGCCATTTTCGTCCTCCGCTTATGTCCGTTAATTGGACTTAACAGAAAAGGCCACGTGGCACGTTAAGTGCTGACGTGGCAGTTAAATGCTCACGTGGCACCTTAAAAAAATTTTTAAAAAAATTCTCTCTCATCTCTCATTTCTCATCTCTCATCTTTTATCTCTCATCTCCCTCTCATCTCTCTCTTTCTCTGGCAATATCTTTCTCTCTCTGCCATCTCTCTCTCTCTCTCTTAATTTGGGCTGGCTGAATCTCCCTCTCTTCCCCTCCTCTCTCATTTCTCTCTCTTTCTCTTCCCCTCCTCTCTGGTGCAACACAGAACTCTTGAGCTAGTTCTTACTCTAGTGGCAGCTACTGTATCATTCTTCCCCCCTTCGAAACGATCATTGTCCTCAAGGATCACGTTTGGGTACCTTGTCTGCAGTTCCTGGAAGGGGGGGTGGATGGTTGGTGTGGGGGAACAAACGTTTTATTGAACTCTGCCCATCAGAAAACTTGATAAAACATTTTAAAATCCCTACAAATGTTTATACGTTAACAAAGATTCATGTTAATAATACAACATCATTCCTTAATTTCTTTCCTGGAGATGCTACAAAAGAAACAACACATGGTATCTCAGGCTGGAGCAATTCCCTTTTTTACAAGCAAATCATAGACCATGTCAATTTTGCTTGGTTCAATTTTGAATAAGCGGTGGGCATCTGATTTCTTAGTGATGTTGCCACTGAGTATTTATACACACAGAACCTGTTGTATCTTCAGGTATGTGGCTGGTCGCAACCGTAGCTCACAGCATAGGTGTTTCTCCTGCAAATAATGTTACAGGAGATGGTTTCAGAACAAATTTGTCACAAACACTCGGCACAGTACACTTATTTAAAACGTTCATGCAGTCGTATGGAGCAATAGTGAATAAACTGGATTTAATTTCTAAAACATTTATGTTAGTTTGGTTAAGAAATAGAGGTATAGGAGAGCTTTTTAAAGTAGGAAAATAAGAGAGGATATATACTTACAGGTTCTGAAAGTAAACCTTCTCCATAATATGGCGTTACACCCATTTTATTGACAGAACTTGAAGCAGAAAGCCCTGCTGGTCTTGCACTTGAATCCTTGCCAGTAGAGCCTGTAGCCATGAACTCATTTGGAAACCTGTGGTTACTTAGGCCGACCTAAGCATTTTCTTTTGCGCTACGAGCACTTTCTTCAGCTTACCTTCTTCTCTTCTGTTCCAGATATATATCTGCTTCTGCCGATGTGCGGCAACCAGCAGCTCTGGCTTCCTACATTACCATTTATCACAAATGTATAAGTTAACTCCATTTCTTTGATTTTCTCATGCACATTGCGTAATGATTAACTAACTGTGGTAGAATAAAGCATTTACTAGTACCATACATCACAAAGGGATAGGTCAGATTTACTAGTGCAAGTGCATGTTTATGATACCTCAAGAATGGCATAACCAGATTTCACTGCAAGTAGGTTTTGAGACAAATATGCACATACTTGTTGTTTCTACCATTTCCGTTCTACAAAAGGATCACACTCAAGAATACATGAATCAAGAAACGAAATCTACTTACAAGTTACAAGGTAAGAGAGAAATTCAATAGTACATAAAATATTCAATGCGATACATGTATCAAACCTGGAGCTCTTGAATTCTTTAGTTCTATGCTCATCGATAACAGTTCTAAGGAAATCCTCATGTTCTTCCTTGGAATGGTAGCGTATGAAAACATCATACTGCCGACAGATTGTCAACTCTTCAGGGGTTAAATACTTCTTGAAAGGTTTTTGGTATAGCAAATTTCTTTCAAGTATGAAATTCTTTCTACGCTGTCATTCATCAAGCCTGCAACAAATTTAAGAGAGAAGAGGAGAGAGTGAGGGCAGTCTGTAAATATTCAAATACCACAAATACCATTGATGGTTGAATGTAAATGATCCAGAAAGAGAAATCTACGGAAATAAAATGGTTGTTTACCGCTTTCATGAATAGATACGCAACATGCGTAATTTCAGTTCTCTTTCTTCCTCAGTGTCGGAGTCCTTAAATTCCATTTCAGCCACTAGTTCTTCAGCTTCATTATCATATTCAATATCAAACTCCTGTCATTTTGGGTTATAACCACTCATCTCTACTAAAGAAGGACCCTCATTTCTTGAGGAATTTGGCTTGGTTGCCCCAGAATTTTGGTCTTGCTGATGATCTGCCAGAGATAGATGTAACATTAACATTGAGTAGAAAGTTTAATAGTATATAAATGCTGCTTTAGGAATTCCTTCAAAAGTAGATGCACAGAAAATAGTTAACAGCAACGAGTAAAAATGTTTACGAACTATCAGTTTCATGCATGAAGCCACTGAAAAACAAATCATTTATCAATATTCAGAGGTTTTATAGAATACAAATTTGGAATTCATAAACCATCTACAAGAATGGCAGCCACGAAAATTGTTATAGAATTCCCCATTTCCTCTGCCCAATGTACTTAAAAGCTTGATCTTATATATACTTGTACATGAAACGTCACTTCATTTCCCCAAATCTAATTTATTTTTTTTTCCTCTCTAGCTGGCAAATCATTCAAAACAGACAGAGATGACTGTCACACAACTAGCAATTTATTCCATTACATCATTCTTATATGAACAAGAGTAAGAGCTACAAATGTGAATACGGATTCGAGACTAAATCCAACCAAAAGGATTTTTTTACAACAATTTTTGCCACTCGATGTAAGAATGTAAATGCACAAACCTTCTATTTGAACTACTTCATTGGATGCTTCGTTGTTAGCTGTTGCTGCAGTATGTGTGCTACTAGAGGGCCCATATTCAAGGTCTGGTATAAGAAATGAGAAGGAAAATATGATAAAAATGAGTTTTTGTCCATGAGAATGAACTAACTTTAGAGTCGAGCACATGTGAAAGAGAATTAACTATTTAGTAGCCTATCCTTAGTGATATGCAAGGTAAACATAATTTGTGACAACATGCTTAGTGATGTACAAATAAATTTCAAGAACTAATCAGGATGATATAATGTATTATGACAGACCTAGCCATAGCAAGGATCTCCTTTCTGTTTTTCCCAGCAACATGAGACAGGTCCTAGCATAGAAAAAAGGTAAGAGTCAAATTCATTTGTGAGAATAAATATAAAAAGGAGCACTAATTGCAGCTACTTTGATATTTATCACACCGGAAGCCGAAAGGACGGGGAGTGCAAGTACACATTCTTAGTGTTCCATGCATGCTTCTTTACTCTTTGAAACAACCTGCTCCGCAACTTTAGCCTAGTTCTCCAAGCCATACATTTCAATGCCCTAATAACCAAGAAAATATTTTGGAAACATCATTTGCAAACAACTTTGTTCTCATCTGAACATCATTCCCTATGGATTGTGAACCAATAGTCATCATCAATCCTAGGCAATAAGTCTTAAGAAGGTACCTCTAGAAGCAGAAATTCTTCTTCTGCCGTCCAATCTGGGCAAATAAGAGGGAAAGACAGATTTTCCTGTAAAAATAGAATAGAATTAATACAAATTAAGGACAGCAAAGGCCACAAACGATATGAATGAAGCAATCATAACAAGCAATATTGACTGAGCAACTAGTAATGCATTGTATTTAACATACTCACTTATACATTTAAGCTTTTAAATATTGTTAAACATTTAATGAAAAAAAGTAAAAGTTTGAGAAGGAAATTTCCATTTAGTTTGACAGAACCACCAGTGATTGTCCTTAGACTAATTTACCGCCAGAATAGATAATGTTAGAGCTTTGTCATAACAAAACCTCTACCATCAAGTATGAAGAGTAAACTAAAGAATCACTACTATTACTAACCATAACCCTGTAAGGGTGATTGCTTTTATGGGGTGTCATCTCAGCTCCAACCGAAAAGCACTCAATACATACGTCAAAATCCGTGCACACTTCACACTTAATACAGATATTTCCCGTAATATCTTTGTTACAGTAATTGCAATGGTATAAAGCCCTTTTCCCTTCACTTGATCTTTGACCTGGTTCACATTAAAACTAATAAAAATATTTAAAAATATTAACATCCCTGAGTAAACAATAAGTAATCAATTAAACTTCTAAATATCTAATAGTAGCAGTTAAACTGTTCACTGAATCATCAGTAAATTAGCTTTCTTGGTTAGAAAACCAATATAGTGTTTTAAATTTACATATGCATACCAAAGCCAATACAGTAGAATTCAAATGCACCAATAATAAGCTTTCTTACTATTTTCTGTTTTTCTTTTATTTTTAATTTTTGGCAGTCAACACCCGTCCTTCAGTAAAACGTTTTGTATTCTATGTGTTGGGGAAGGAGGCACAAAGAGATTTTCTGAATGGTAGAAATTGAGAACATTACTCTAATACGGTTAAAGTTAAAAGATTACCTGCAGCTCCATGTTCCGAATTTTCTCGACCGGCATCATTCTTCTTTCTCCTTGATCTACACAGCCATGAATGGCAATCAGATGAACATACATATAGTTAAAATAGTAACTATAAGAAGGTAACAATATCTAAACACTTATTTCAAGATAACAGAGATGAATAGAGTGAGAGAAGCTCAAACATGCTGTTGGGGTCTTCATCAGCATGAAATTTCCCATGAGTACGACCCATTGATTTCTGATGTAGAGCGAACTTAAGAACAACTGTATTATTTTGAGTTTATTCAACTTCAGAAGGCACACTCAAGGGAGAAGACACTTGTACTTATAGAGAGAAAAGAACTGCTAGAATTTTCCGATACAAAAAAATAGTTAAGGTTCGGTAGAGACCAAATTCGGTCTAATTGGATGAGCTTAAATTGTACAAATCAATGGAGGTTTCTTTCACTCACTCTGAGGAATTGGGTATGAGTTCTGAACTAAACTAATACTATATTACTTGAGGGCTATACATAATGTTCATTTGTTCAGTGTATAGTTCCCAAAAGCATGTGAAAAATTACAAGGAAACAGTGTTTCGTTTGGACAGATGTTGCCAACCGAAATTGTAACAATGTACATCTTTAAGAGCTTAATATTTTCTTGGAAAGAAAATACACAAATTAAGAATACTTTCAAGAATTATATCTCAAGTGCTATCAATACAATTTAAATAATTTGTGCCGTTTGTTTTACCATATATGTTGGTCCAATGAATGAAAGGGCACAAATTATTTTAGTTATTAATTCTACCTATGATATAGATACCACTTGTGTTACACAACAATTGACCAAAAGATAGTGTCAAATGCTAACTTGGACAGAATTATTTGTTTTGACTTTGGCTAATATGATCTGTCCAAAATTCTTACCAACAGCATACCCTGCCAAAATATTCCAACCAAAGAAACAACTTGCCAAAAAATTATTACGAAAAAGGAAAAAAAAAATTAAAGTATTATGCCTTGTCCTTGAAGGGTTACAAATTAAGGCCAGAGATTATCCTAAAACGTTTATTCATTTCCCAATTTAATTATAAGAATCGCAATCCAATTCACCAAAAATACATACATAGGGACCAATTTTCAGATAGGTATCAAAAGAAGAACAAAAATTTCAACTCTAACATGGCTTTCTGTTGTCCCAAATAGATACCCGTACACAAATTTATAAACAAAATCATTGTCTACTTATATATTGTTTTGGTTCCTTTCACTATGTCTCCAAGTTTGAACATGAAACCTGCAAGCCCGGATGATTTCAGTACGACTTGGCAATAGGCAATTTGGGCTTTTTATTTGAATTTGTTTGATACAAATAAAACAATATTCTTTTATTAACTGCTTTAATACAGTATAGTAATACAATATAAAACTAACACACCCACCCACAAACGCTAAAACCACTTTTTTTTTAGGTATGCAAAATTCTAATGTATTAGTTTACAGGAAGCCTATGTATTTAGTTTTTCAAATTATATAAATTAATTTTATGTTTAGTACATTTTTCTCAAGTAAAGGAAAAATAAAATAAAGGAAACATAAATTATCATGAAGTACATATTCATTGATGTGATGAGTGATTAATCTAAAGACAATTCATGCTGATAATTCAAAAAAAATGAAAAAATACATGAACTTACTTTGGCATCAATTTTTCAGAGAGAAACAGAACAGGGAAAGTATGCATCTTTTTTTAAAAAAAGAAAAAATTTCCCAAATTCCTTATAAGAGCATTTAATCTGAATGTAATTTGCATTCATTTCTAATAACCTACCCATGTTTCAATATATAGTACATACATATTAGATCGTAAAAAACATTTATATTCAATTTATGTATGAATTACACATGCACATACAGCACAACTAGTCTAAGGGATCAATAAAAAAAGATGTAGATCCTATGTTTGTAACCCCTCCCCTTATATTTGTAGCTAGAAATTCTAACAACAACAACAAAAAAAGAAATTTATGTACGAATTCATTAAAGACAAGATAAATATACACAAAAATACATATGTAACTGGGTCATTCCCAAGTCATCAAGGTAGAATCAACATAACAAAATCTACAATTAATCTAAACCAAGTTGATTTGGCATAAACAATGAAGGTGTATCTTTAAATATAAAATTTGCCAGTCATAAATTAAAGCCTCCCTTAAACTATTAAATTATACATGATAAAAGAAACAAAGAAAAAACTTTTTGAGGTTGAAAATAGGTCATCTAGGTGATATTAAGAATGCATAAATATGTCTAACCACAACACAATTTAGTAGTCAGCTAGAAACATATCCACACACAAACAATTTATATATAATTTTTTTGTCACGTTACATGATATCTGTATTTTCACATATTGTAAGTACCTGTTTTTCTCTTCTGGTTCTTGTTTTCTTTGTTGGTTGAAATTGCGGGATTAAATTCTGTCTAAGTGGATGAATTCTTCATATTGATTTTCAAAGATGTAAGATTATGAAGTGCAAAAGCCATCTCTTCAGAAGTTGTCAATGCTTGAGCCAATTTTTGTATCTCAACATTACCATCAACCTGTGGCCCTGTCATACAAAGAGAATTAGATTTCAGAGTGGCATTCGAGTCTCTATTGATGTTATTCAATGGTTCCAGTGAAGGAATTGCATCCATTGATAGATTTGATTTTGAGAGTGTCCTTGCATAGAGAATCAGATACATTTTTTTTGTATCATGCCGCTATAGAAGAAAGTTTATATGCATTGATTTAAGATAAGATGCCCACATTTCTAAATACAAAATGAATGTATTTCTATCATGTACCATATCTCTATTATAATTTAATTGATAGTGTTTGGTAGACATAACGTCGTTTGAGATTATTATTTCAAGATATGTGTGGACTTAACAACGTTTTAATGGTAAATTACAAAATAGTGTCGCTGCTTCTCAATTTAAAAGAAAAAAATATTAATTTTTAATTTACTTACTTTAAATGTGAAAATTTCCTTTCTGTTGTCATTTATTTTGAACTTATCCTCTCTACTTTTGGATCAAATGGACTTTCTTCTTATTTTTCTTTGATTGGAAAAAGCATTGATCAATATTATCCTCAATTTGTTTGAATTAGAATAAAAGTAGACACAGGAAAAAAGAGTGAGTCCCCACAAATATTCGTTCTCCAAAATTATTATTTTCTTAAAATTGTATTGTAGGGCATACATGTGTAATAAGGGTATATATTAGTTGATAAGATTATCTTTTATATTTTTATCGTTTTCATACAACCAAGCAAGAGATAATACATTTATTCTTAATTTCTTATCTTATTAATTTGCTCCTCATCTAAACATGAGGACAGAATATGTCATTCTTCTTACTTTCTTTTCTCCTTAGTTTTCCTATTATTAACTTTGCTCTGCTTGATGCTTTTTCTTCGGTTATCTTTATTAGGAATTTTCTTTTTGTTTCTTTCTTCTCTTGTAGAGATAAAAAAAAAAAAACCTCCCTTTCTCTCTCCCTCCCTTCATATATCTATTATCATTCAAAAGAAATTGCACATCTGACATAGATCTGATTTCTTCCCCAACGCTAAACTTCTCTTCTTTATTTTCATTATATGTTATTTTCTTAGTTATTTTTGCATTTTTTGGTAATGGTGATTAAAGCAAGTACTGTTTTCTGTTAAAAGTTACTGAAAATATTTCTGCGATTAATATATCATGGGCTGCTTAGGTTGAAACAATTGATAGTCTCCTATGAAGTTTTAATAACGTGGGATATGAAAATAAGTTTTCATAAAATGGTTATCATGTAAGGAAAACTAATTTTAACTTCAGAAAAAGTAATTCAACATGAGTAATAAGGAATACCAAATTAAAATTAAAACAGCTTGTAGCTGAGTGTTACTGAAGTCGTCCTTAAGCTTGTGAGTTCTATATTCAAATCTTGAGTTATAGTCAAAAGTACCAAAAAAAAAAAATCAAATTAAAACTTTTTTTAAACCAAAAGAAGATAGTAAAAAAAAAAATTTGAGGGGAAAAATAAGAATATAGTAAAACTTTTATAAAAATGGAAGGACCAAAAACGAAGTTAAGCTTTTTCTTCTTTATGTTGCCACTTTCTATAACATGATATCTATAAATATTCTAAAAAAAAAAACCATGACTAGAAAGTCCAGCCATGGGTCTTTTTAAGAGACTACCTAAAATTTGATTTATTCTAACACTTGGCAAAACTTTCTTCTTTGATTAATTTTTCATCTTAATTTGATTTTAACATTTGGCATTTCTTATGTGCCAGGTGTTCTTTAAGTATTTTTCTTCAAAAAAATAAATAAAACAATCAAATTATTATTAATCTCTCATTTTCCCAAAGTCTCGATAAACTCCTCTTCCACATCAATTTTAAATGTCTTTAAAATAATATAGCTTTTCAATAAGATGGTTACTCATTTTCCCATGTAATCACACCTAAACCAAACCCTCTTCCCTATTATCTATTTCATCCTTCCTGTCAAACAATTTTTGGTTAATCCCTCTATTTTACCTCTTCTGTTTCCATGCCAGCACTTCTCTTTCTCATGTACTCTGCTTTTCTTCCCCATTCCATATTACTCATTTTCCCAATGCATCTCTCAACACCTTTTCAAACTTTTCCAAGCTTTGGTACCTTCAATTGTAAATTTTTATTTTTGCTAAGCATCTCTTCAATTCCTTCCATTATTTCTCCTCTCTTGGAAATCTGTTGTAATTTATCTCTCCTCACTTCTCCATGCAAGTTCACCCTTTATACTTCTTAATACAAGAAGTATAAAAGTGGAGGCAATCAAATGGAAACCAAGAATACAAACCTCTATTGAATCCAAATATGAAGTCTAAAACCAGCAAAGGTAGTTCTGATCATCTGGGCTTTGTTTTTTTATTCTTATTCCATTAATCTGTTTATAATTTTGGCCTTATTATTAGCATAATATTCATTAGTATTGACTTTAGTATAATGGGCTTTTGGTGTAATGGGCTTTTGGGATTTGGGCTTAAGATGAGACCTTTACAATAAAATTTAAGGTAAGGGTAAGGGTAAGCATCGGGGTGAGATTGAGGACCCCCATGTTGGTAGCCAGAGCGAAATTGTGGTTCTTGCAGCATTGTTGTTAGTGATGGTTGTTGTTGTTGTTGCAGAGGCTGAGAAATTACCATTGGTATTCTTGGTTAATCATTGACGTTGGTGCTGGGTGTGCATGGTTGCAACAACGTCGTTCTTTAGGTATTATTGGGAGCTTGGGAATGGGGAGGGAACATTGTGAAAGAAGATGAATCAGGAAGGAGAATGATGCTTGAAAGGCCTGCTCTGCCTCGTGGGGATCTGAGTGCTGCATAACCCTTCTTTTTGAGCAACTTGGGTTCTTACCCTTTCTTGGAGAAGCAGCCATGGAGATAGAAAAGGAAGCAATTGCAAGAATGGAGCAAGATTCATTCACAGAGTTGGTGAAACCAAAGGAGAAGAGAGTAGAGACGTGATGGTTTATGACTTATGACATGGGACTCCCACAATGATGCTATCACTCTAATTTATACTGAATTACGAGAGAGGCTTATCAATTATTTTTAGTTTGAGTTTGTTATTATCTAATTGGGTGCCACTTGTTGCTGAAATGCAACAATTGACACCACAATACGAAGCCAATAAACACATGACACATGGCAAAGTTATCCAAGCCAATCACTATTTAAAATTAGTTTTGAGTAATTGAATTTTCCTCCCCTCAAGTGTTGACAAATACAATTTAGCACATTCTTGAATTTTGAATAATTGTAATATATTGACCCAACTAGAAAATTTTGAAAATAATAATATTTGCCCCAAATGGATTTCTTTTGTTTAAGTAATGATATGTAATGAAATGGGAGATCCAAGAGAGGATTATATCTCCCTTTTGTTACCCCTCTCTCACCAACTATAAGCATACCAGGACACCCATTGTATTTCTTCTCAAATCTTTGCACGTTCATCATACTAGACAAGCCCTATTTCCATTCTAAGCTCTCCACCGCTGGAGTTACAGCTCCTCTTGCTTGGTGATGTCGTTGGGTCTCTCTGACTATTCTAGCCTCTCTTTAGTTTCTCTCTCTTTTTGGCCTTAGTGCCATGCAATTGAAAAAATAGAAGTGCGATAATTTGATATGAAATAGAATGGTTTTCAAACCAGGTCAAATGACGTGTTTTTCTTCATCTTCAATCCGCTGGAAGTTGAAGATGATAAACTTTATGAAATTTTACTAGAGCCCCATTTTAGTTATGTCCTTATAGTAACCACCTTCTGTATTTATACTAGCACCCAAAATATAAAAAAAACTTTTAGAAAAAAGCAACATGGTAGCCTTTTTTTTTTTTTTCGATGGTTTTGGTAGTTTGTATGAGGTGAAAAGTTCAAACTTGAATGTCATATTTTAACCAATAAAAAATGAAAGAACTACATTATCTTATATAAGTTAAGAAAATCTTAATAAATTTGGATGTGTTTATGGGTATAAATAGTAAGAGTTTCTAATATATGATAAACAATTTATGTTTGGTATCATAAAACTCAACTTATTTGTTTAAAATCTTTATTTAATTTTTAACCCTCAAAATTTATACAACTTTAAACATAAACAATCACTAAATTTGTAATAAAACAATTCAACTTAATTATGTAAAGTCATCAATAAGATACAATTTCTAATTTTTCTAAGCTCATTCCACCAACATAAAAAATAGGTCAATTTGCAGAATAAAATATTCAATTCAATTTCATATAATTAATTAGTGTCAAATTGAAAAAGTATCGATTCAATTTAATAAATTCTTTTATTGAACTTGATTAATGTTAATTGAAAGAAGAAAGTATAATTTCATCTTATTCCAA
>QAOA01005851.1:5908-91920 GCA_003255065.1 Cercis canadensis
TTTTTTTTCTTTTTTGTCGTTTAAGTACCAAAGACAAGTAAATTGAATCAGAAAAGTGCTTCCTTTTTTTTTCCCCCAAATATTTCAAGAACCAAACACTAGTAAAGTGAATCACAAAATTAGAAGAAGATATAAGAGTTTTAGATAAAGACTACTCGCAATTTAAAAAATTAACTTTTTTTTTATTTTTATTTTCAGATATTTCAAGTACCAAAGACAAGTAAACTGAATCACAAAAGTACTTTTTTTTTTTTTCCAGGTATTTCAAGAACCAAAGACTAGTAAAGTGAATCACAAAACTAAAAGAAGAAATAAGAGGTTTAGATAAAGTAATCCAAAGAACAAAGGAGAGGAAGGAAAGGCACAAACAGTTCAATGGTTTCAGATTTTGTGTGGATGACAGAACAAAAGCAGGATTGTATGAGAATGAAGGATGTGAATGCCAAGTGCAAACTGCAGAGTAAACAGTTGCAGAGGATCTGAGAAAGTCAATGACAGAAAAGTGAAATCTTGGGCTACTCGCAATTTAGAAAATCAAGTACACCGAGGATATCAGATCTAAACTTTGTTTTTTTTTTGCCCGTTAACAGTAGGGTTTGTATGATATCAAAATTTTTAGTGAAACTTACGAATGCAAGTCTGTAACCATGTGGGTAGGAATAAAAAATGATTGAATATTCTCTTTCTTATTGAAATCCATTCCATAGTTCACATGCTCATATTAAAAAACATATGCATGTGGTCAACTGGTAGAATTACGATAATGATAACTTTAATCTTAATCGACGGCACCAAAACAGTAAAATATTCTCTTTCCCATTGGCAACCATTTTATAGCTTAATCACGACTCCATCACTAAACCCAATTACACCAAGGATCTCAGATCTAAACTATATTTTATTTTTGCCCGTTAACTGCAGGGTTGTATGATAATCAAATTTTTTTAGCGAAACTTACGAATGCAAGTCTGTAACCATGTGGGTAGGAATAAATAATGATTTACCTTTGGCATTAGTGGAAGGTTATAAAGGCATATTCGCCACTATTATTTAGCGAAACTTCAAAAAAATTTGACCATGCAAGCACCAAATCAACCAGTTTCATATTCTCTTTCCCATTGTAAATCATTCCATAGCTCAATCACAACATTATCACTAATNTTGGTGTAGAGCGCTTCCTCTTCACCCTTCAGCGAGACTCCTCCCATTTGCTTGGCCATAGCTTCTTGACCTGCAAGCAAATTTTCGAACTCAACAAGCGATGGTTGTGTCGGCCATCCTTGTATAGCGGCAACGAACCCTCCATATTCAAGTCTTAAACCATGGATAATTAGGGCCTGTTTGAAATCTATTTTTAAAAACAGTTTTTTGTTTTTGAAAACAATAAAACAAAAAAACTTGTTTGGTAAAACTGTTTTTGAAAACTGTTTTTAAAAATCTTCTCTCACAAAACTGTTTTAAAAACAAAAAAACAAGAACAAGAAATAGCTGTTTTCAAAAATTGTTTTTAAAAACAAAAAAAACCAAAACACTTTCAAACACACCCTTATTCTCTTTATCCTGGTTTCCCCAATAGGAGCTGTTAGATCTAACTCTGAAATTTCACGGCATATCGACTTCACCTTGTGAAAATACTGGGCAATCGTCATGTCACGTTGCGCCATCGATAGCAGCTTGTTCTCGAGAAGTTGCAGTCTTGTATCATTCTTCTTTGAAAAGAGTGTAACAAAAGTGTCCCATGCTTCCTTTGGTGTTTTGGCATCCCGAATGTGCTCCAACATTTCTTCTTCAATTGTGGTCTTTAAAGCAAACATTGTTTTGCCTGCTTTAATTTTCCACTTTCGCAAGACGCCATTGGCATCTTCTGCCGCCGGTTGTGTAACTTCACCACCACCGACAACCTCCCAAAGGTCCTGACCTTGTAGGTAAGACTCCATACATGTTGCCCACGTGTTGTAGTTTTTGTTGTTGAGCTTCTTGATTCCTCCAACTACTTGAAGGTCACCCATCGTGCCGGCAAGACTTCGACTATACCGAACAAGCTTGACTAACAAACTTACAGAGTACCAAACTCTTCACGACTCAAGATAGCTCCACCAAGAACGATCCCTGACCGTCCTGCTCTGATACCAATTGTTGAGTAAAATTTAGAGTATGCAACTCTAAACTTACTAATGTTGGACCCAAACAAGTAAACAAATTACTTGTATTATACCCACAATAAAAGACACTACAACACTTTGCAAGGACTACTCACAATTTGAAGAGAAATACAACACTCAAAAGAAAGCTCACAACTCAAGACACCACTCTCATGTAAAGAGATCCCTCACTTTCTCTTACACTCAAAATAAGCTTAGCTACTCCTATTTATAGGTGATGGAGGAGGTGGGAACTACTAGCCTAGACACATGTAGAATAAGCTACAAAGTTCTAGAATAAACTACAACATATCTCAAGATTTCTAGAACATTCTAGACAGCTCTAGAGTCTTCTAGGATTGTCTAGTTCTTTCATCCAAGTTCTAGGATGCTCTGGAATCTTCTAGAAGCTTCTTCATCCTTCCAGCACCTTCTAGGATGTTCTAGAATTTTCTAGCACCTNTTTTTTTTTAATTCAGCTTTTTTATTTTCTCTGGAGTTTTGCAGAGGGGGAAAAAAGAGAAAATTGCAGAAGAAATTAACAAAAGGAAGTAAAACTTTTTGGATCTCTAATCCCTATATATATAAAGAGTTGAACTACAAAGAGAGATTCAAGAACGGTTCAAACTTGAGAGTTGGTAATCGTAGAGGATCTGAACACTGAAAGCAAAGCTCAAGAACCAAAGACAAGTAAATCGAATCACATAACTGTTTTTTTTCTTTTTTTTTCTTTTCTCAGATATTTCAAGTACCAAAGACAAGTAAATTGAATCAGAAAAATACTTTTTTCTTTTTTTTCAGATATTTCAAGAACCAAAAACTAGTAAAGTGAATCACAAAACTACAAGAAGAAATAAGAGTTTTAGATAAAGACTAGTCACAATTTAGAAAATCAACTTTTTTTTTTCTTTTCAGATATTTCAAGAACCAAAGACTAGTACAGTAAATCACAAAACTAGAAGAAGAAATAAGAGTTTTAGACAAAGTAATCCAAATTAAGAACAAAGGAGAGGAAGGAAAGGCAAACAGTTAAATGATTTCAGATTTTGCGTGGATGACAGAACAAAAGCAGGGTTGTATGAGAATGAAGGATGTGAATGCCAAGTGCAAAGAGCAGAGTAAATTGTTGCAGAGGGTCTGAGAAAGTCAGCGACAGCAAAGTGAAAGCTTGGGCTAGTCGCAATTTAGCAAATCAAAATACAACGAGGATATCAGATCTAAACTTTTTTTTGTTTTTGCCCGTTAACTGTAGGGTTTGTATGAAGTATGATATCAAAAATTTTAGTGAAACTTACCGAATGCAAGTCTGTAACCATGTGGGTAGGAATAAAAAATGATTGAATATTCTCTTTCTTATTGGAATCCATTCCATAGTTCAATCAACATCACTAAATTTGTTTACTAACGCCTCGGTTCACATGCTCATATTAAAAAATATGCCTATGGTCTCGAGTTTTGAAAAACATTGTTTTAGCATATTGAGGCAATTCGGCAATTCAATAACTCAAGTGGTAGAATTACGATAATCAAAGGCACCAAAACAGTAAAATATTATCTTTCCCATTGCTAACCATTTTATAGCTTAATCACAACTCCATCACTAAACCCAAATATTATCTTTCCCATTGATAATCAAGTTTTTTTGCGAAACTTACGAATGCAAGTCTGTAACCATGTGGGTATGAATAAAAAATGCCTTTAACTTTGGCATTAGTGGAAGGCTATAAAGGCATATTCGCCACTAGCGAAACTTCAAAAATTTTTGACCATGCAAGCACCAAATCAACCAGTTTCATATTCTCATTCCCATTGTAAATCATTCCATAGCTCAATCACAACATTATCACTAATCCCAATTAGTTTCCCATGGTAGATTTTTTTTTTTTTGAGAGATAAAATTTTAGACTTATTAAATGTATGTCAATATATAATTAGTGATGTAAATTCATGGACGATACACAATCAAAGAAAACATATATTTTAGCCATCAATTATGGGCCATATTAAGTTATCAACAGATTTTGATGCCGATTGAGGATACAATGTAAGTTTCCACTTTATATATTGCAGTTTCATGATGTCTTCAACGAGAAAGTAAGAAACGAGCAAAGGCCACAAAGCTGAATATATAATAATCTAAGTGTAGCAAAGATCTATATTTATAAAATAAAAATAAAATGTAAGTCAAACACTTTAGCATACTCACATATTTTATGATATAAGGTTTTACAAATTATATGGTTGTAGTGCGGTAGAATTTGAGTTTAATTCGTTTATTTTTTTATTACATTATTTTTTCAAATTCTGTCACGTAATATAGTTGTTAGCTGATGTGCCACGAGTATGTCACAATACTCCTTGGAGATACAGCTAGCTAGCCTTTGTTGAGTAAAATTTAGAGTATGCAACTCTAAACTTACTAATGTTGGACCCAAACAAGTAAACAAATTACTTGTATTATACCCACAATAAAAGACACTACAACACTTTGCAAGGACCACTCACAATTTGAAGAGAAATACAACACTCAAAAGAAAGCTCACAACTCAAGACACCACTCTCATGTAAAGAGATGCCTCACTTTCTCTTACACACAAAACAAGCTTAGCTACTCCTATTTATAGGTGATGGAGGAGGTGGGAACTACTAGCCTAGACACATGTAGAATAAGCTACAAAGTTCTAGAATAAACTACAACATATCTCAAGATTTCTAGAACATTCTAGACAGCTCCAGAGTCTTCTAGGATTGTCTAATTCTTTCATCCAAGTTCTAGGATGCTCTGGAATCTTCTAGAAGCTTCTTCATCATTCCAGCACCTTCTAAGATGTTCTAGAATTTGCTAGCACCTTCTAGCTCATGCTAGTATACTCTAGAACATTCTAGAGTCTTCTAGTCTACTCTAGCTATCTCTAAAATTTTCTAAAAGGGAGAAGACAATGCTACATACCTTCTTTAACACTCCCCCTCAGCACTGACTTCTCCAAAGTGGATTGTCATCCCAAATCGTTCATGAAGTTCTGAGAACTTTGTGATGCTTCTTTGAACGTCTCAGGTTCTATTATAGTTACTTCTTCAACTATGGCTGCATTGGCGTATTTGGGATTTGGCCTTCGTGTTCTTGTTGACTTTCGGAGTTGAGATTGTGGAGTTGATTCTTCCATTTCACTAGGCCCACCTTCTTCGTTTGGTTGTTGATATACACCAGTTTGCCAAGGATTCTGAGTCACTCTTTGTTCGACATCATCGTTGTTTGGATCTCCTGATTCATCTGAACTTAGTTGGAGTTGAACAGTATGCTCCCCCATCTTTTGTTGTAGCTTGTCTCCAAATTCTCTCGAGTCTAGCAACACTTCCTTCTCTGAGGACCACCAAGAAGATGCTTCATCAAATACCACATTTCTTGAAGTGTAGCATCTTCCACTTGTCGGATAGCAACATTTCCACCCTTTTCTCTGGCTTTCGTATCCCACAAAGATACATCTAACAGCTTTCTTGTCAAACTTGCTCCGCAAATGATCAGGAACAAATACATAACATGCACAGCCAAATACTCGAAGGTAGCTGACTGTAGGTTTCATGTTCCATAGTTTCTCAAAGGGTGAAAGAAATCCTAACCTTGGTTGAGGAAGTCTGTTGATCACAAAGGCTGCAGTCCTCATTGCTTCAGCCCAAAACCTTCCAGGAACATTCTTTCCATGTAGCATACTCCGACAAATTTCTGCAAGATGCCGGTTCTTTCTCTCCGCTACACCATTCTATTGTGGCGTGTTGGCACAAGTGTACTGATGACGTATTCGGCATTCCTTTAGGTATTGAGAGAACTCACTTGACCTATATTCTCCCCCGTTGTCTGTACGCAAGCAACGGATCTTCTTTCCTACTTCTCCTTCAGTTGACTCTTTGAACTCTTTAAACTTTGAGAATGTGTCAGATTTTTCTTTCATAAAGAAAACCCACACATACCTTGAGAAGTCATCAATGAATGTCACCATGTACCGCATACCGCCAACTGATGGTTGCTTAACAGGCCCGAATACATCAGAGTGAACTAACTCCAATGGTTCTTTTGCTTTAAACTTTGATTCCTCGTATGGCAATTGGTGGGCTTTACCATACTGGCATCCTGCACAGACTGTGTCTGTTCGCACGTCTAGTTGAGGAAGCCCTTTAAGCATCGACTTCTTCGCCATCACACTTAGCTTGGAATAGCTAACGTGACCTAACTGCATGTGCCATAGATCCGCTGTCTCATTTTTTCTTGTCCTTTCTACATATGCGGATTCTGCTGACATCACGTAAACCGATTCCAATCGTCGCCCCTCCATTGTCGGTGTTTCTGAGATTTTGAGGTCACGATACACCTTCACATCTCGGGGACCAAACAAGACATAATGGCCTGATGATGTCAATTGAGCCACAGATAGCAAGTTTTTCTTCATTCCTGGGACATGATAAACATCTTGAAGTGGCACCTGGTTAGAATTATATCGAGGCAAAACTATGGTCTTACCGATGTGAGCTATTGGCAACCTTGAGTTCTCGGCTGTTACCACCACACGACTTCTTTTATACTCAGACAAGTTTTGCAACTTCTGTTTATCACCTGTCATAAAGCTTGGAATAGCTAACGTGACCCAACCGCATGTGCCATAAATCCGTTGTCTCATTTTTTCTTGTCCTTTCTACATATGCGGATTCTGCTGACATCACGTAAACTGATTCCAATCGCCGCCCCTCCATTGTCGGTGTTTCTGAGATTTTGAGGTCACGATACACCTTCACATCTTGGGGACCAAACAAGACATAATGGCCTGATGATGTCAATTTAGCCACAGATAGCAAGTTTTTCTTCATTCCTGGGACATGATAAACATCTTGAAGTGGCACCTGGTTAGAATTATATCGAGGCGAAATTATGGTCTTACCGATGTGAGCTATTGGCAACCTTGAGTTGTCGGCTGTCACCACCACACGACTTCCTTTATACTCAGACAAGTTTTGCAACTTCTGTTTATCACCTGTCATATGATTTGAGCAGCCTGAATCTATGATCCAGTCGTTCTTGTAGTCAATCTGTTCTGGTGTTGTTACCGTGAGAGCTAATTCTTCTTCTTTTGTAGTGAGTAATGCTTCGGCATCCCAACCATCTTTGCTATTCTCCTTAGTAGCAGTATTACTTTCAACAAGCTTTTTTTGCTCCAACAATCTTTCGCCATGTGGCCTATCTTCCCACAGTTATAACACTCACCATCGAACTTTCTACTATTACCGTGATTCTTCGAAGCTCCCCCTGGACGAGAGCCTCCCTTTCCTTGGTAAGTTTTTACCTTGTCACCATCCTTTTTAGATCCACCTCCAGTGTGCCGCTTAGAACTGGCTCTGTTTTTGTTGGTGTAGAGCGCTTCCTCTTCACCCTTCAGCGAGACTCCTTCCATTTGCTTGGCCATAGCTTCTTGACCTACAAGCAAATTTTCGAACTCAACAAGCGATGGTTGTGTCGGCCATCCTTGTATAGCGGCAACGAACCCTCGATATTCAGGTCTTAAACCATGGATAATTATTCTCTTTATCCTGGTTTCCCTAATAGGAGCTGTTGGATCTAACTCTGAAATTTTGCAGCATATCGACTTCAACTTGTGAAAATACTGGGCAATCGTCATGTCACGTTGCGCCATCGATAGCAGCTCGTTCTCGAGAAGTTGCAGTCTTGTATCATTCTTCTTTGAAAAGAGTGTAACAAAAGTGTCCCATGCTTCCTTTGGTGTTTTGGCATCCCAAATGTGCTCCAACATTTCTTCTTCAATTGTGGTCTTTAAAGCAAACATTGCTTTGCCTGCTTTAATTTTCCACTTTCGCAAGACGCCATTGGCATCTTCTGCCGCCGGTTGTGTAACTTCACCACCACCGACAACCTCCCAAAGGTCCTGACCTTGTAGGTAAGACTCCATACATGTTGCCCACGTGTTGTAGTTTTTGTTGTTGAGCTTCTTGATTCCTCCAACTACTTGAAGGTCACCCATCGTGCCGGCAAGACTTCGACTATACCAAACAAGCTTGACTATCAAACTTGCAGAGTACCAAACTCCTCACGACTCAAGATAGCTCCACCAAGAACGATCCCTGACCGTCCCGCTCTGATATCAATTCTTGAGTAAAATTTAGAGTATGCAACTCTAAATTTACTAATATTGGACCCAAACAAGTAAACAAATTACTTGTATTATACCCACAATAAAAGACACTACAACACTTTGCAAAGACCACTCACAATTTGAAGAGAAATACAACACTCAAAAGAAAGCTTCACAACTCAAGACACCACTCTCATGTAAAGATATGCCTCAATTTCTCTTACACACAAAACAAGCTTAGCTACTCCTATTTATAGTTGATGGAGGAGGTGGGAACTACTAGCCTAGACACATGTAGAATAAGCTACAAAGTTCTAGAATAAACTACAACATATCTCAAGGTTTCTAGAACCTTCTAGACAGCTCCAGAGTCTTCTAGGATTGTCTAGTTCCTTCATCCAGGTTCTAGGATGCTCTGGAATCTTCTAGAAGCTTCTTCATCCTTCCAGCACCTTCTAGGATGTTCTAGAATTTTCTAGCACCTTCTAGCTCATGCTAGTTTACTCTAGAACATTCTAGAGTCTTCTAGTCTACTCTAGTTATCTCTAAAATTTTCTAGAAGGGAGAAGACAATGCTGCATACCTTCTTTAACAACCTATGTCTTGCACTTGCTCACTCTTTAATTCCCTCTTTTAAATTTCATTTTCACTGTGAATATCAAGAACGTTGGAAATTTTGGATCAAGGTCTGATGATAGTTACCGCAGTAGTGACGTGTGGAATGGAAAGTGAAAATTTTATTTGGTTATAATCTTTAACTTTCCTCTGGCTTTGCCATGGTAAAATTCCAACCCAAAAAAGAAAATATATTCCTCCATCAGCAACAACTTTTAGCAGCTTTCCTATTCAAGACCTTTGGCAAAAAGCCATGGAAGAAACATTTGTTCCTTTCCAAGGAATCAAGAATGATCTCAGAGGAAGGTTAATGTGCTACAAGCAAGATTGGACTAGTGGAATCAAAGCAGGTTTAAGGTACTATGATCATAATTTTTCTATGGCTACAACTTCTTTTTGCCATTATACATTTAAGTAATAATTTAGAAGAATGATAGATCAACAAGCAGCACCCACATTAATTACAATAGCTAATTCCTTGCTACTGATTTAAGAAAGAGAATTCCTTGCTATTTACCTTGATAAACTCCTAATCAAAAACAGCCTCTGCTTCAAAATCTGGTGCTGTATTTCCAACTAGGGGGAGGTCACTCTGGAAAATGAGAAGCAAAACAGAATAAATTACAATTAGTTTGTATTCAATAAGAGAACAAGGCATGACTTAGAATCAGGTCTTAAGTCTCAATCTCAAGGAATCACTTAGAATCATCACCATTTTCATGTATCTGAAAATTAAAAACAATATACAACTTCTGCATGTGCATTGCTCAAATGGAAATCGCAGAAGAGGGAAAGACATATCAGACCCTATAATAATTACATGCATGTTGCTCAACTAATTTAGTGGTGGTCATCTATCGATCTAGTACACACACACACACTTAGCTAGGTATAAAAGAACAGAATATAGAATTTCCTCTAGAAAAATTGAATTTACTGGGACTGGGTTGCAAATTAACCCATTTGTTTCACACCATTCGATTAGAAACAGCGCACAAAACACAAAAACAAAAAGAACCCCCATAGCCAATTTTAGCCTTTACCCATTACATATCTCTTAAATTTCTATAAGTATTTTAGGAACCTTGCGATTGCGACATTTAAACCGAAAACCGAACTGGGGTACTCGGTTTTTCACAAATACAAACCGAAAACCGGACCATTTCTCTCGGTTTGACTAGGTTTCGGTCCTGTTCGGTCGGTTTGGCCGGTTTTTCAGTTTTGGCTTACACCCCTATCGACCATCACCTTCCATTCCATAATATATTACTGGTAGTAGTAATTTGGAGGCCATTGATTCTGATCTCACCTCACGAGAGGAATTATTGGAAAAGCTAAAAAAACGTTTAGCTAAAGCTCAAGTAGCTATGAAGAAAAATACAGACAAGCACCGAGTAGAGCACGCTTTTAAAGAAGGAGATTGGGTTTTTGTCAAGCTTAGACCTTATAGACAGGTTTCTGTAACAGGCGGTGGGTCTAAAAAACTAGCTAAGAAATTTTATGGACCGTTTAAGATTGTGAGACGCATAGGTGAGGTAGCCTTTGAGTTAGACTTACCTCTGGAGTCCAAAATCCACCCTGTATTTCATGTTTCTTTTTTAAAACCTTGTCATGAAGAGACAACAGCAGCTCCTTTGTCTCTTCCACTAGATACATTTGGCAATCAACCTGTCATCATTCCCTTGGCTATTCTGGACAGCAAGGTTGACAGCCTCACTGGTCAAGTTCATGTGCTGGTTCAGTGGCAGGGCTTGTTTCCTGAGGATGCCACTTGGGAAGTTCTCCATGAGCTTCAAGCCACTTACCTTCACTTACACCTTGAGGACAAGGTGTTTGTCCAAAGGGAATGGGATGATACGATCCAACCCAATGAGAGAGCAGCCCAATCCAATGTTGTGATCCAGCCCACCCAGGATAGCAGTACACAAGACAAGCACAAGAGGCAAACACGTAAACCAGCTTAGATGAAGGATTATGCAGTACCGAAGAAATAGGAAGTAGTTAGAATTTCCCTCACTTACACCTTGAGGACAAGGTGTTTGTCCAAGGGGAATGAGATGATACGACCCAACCCAATGAGAGAGCAACCCAACCCAATGTTGTGATCCAGCCCACCCAAGATAGCAGCACACAAGACAAGCACAAGAGGCAAACACGTAAACCAGCTTGGATGAAGGATTATGCAGTACCGAAGAAATAGGAAGTAGTTAGAATTAGTTTGTTAGAATTGTTCCCTGTGATATGTTGGTGTAATTTGAATATTCTCTTATTTATAGAGAATCAGATGAATGAAATGGGTATCAAACTTGCAGAATTCTGTTTTTATTTTCAGGAGGTACCTTCCCTCGAAGAAGGTTGCATCAGTTTAATTATATTGAATTAATTTTTGATCAAATATCCCAACAATTATTATTTTTTTATTTTCAGGAGGTACCTTCCCTCGAAGAAGGTTGCATCAGTTGCTGTAGTTCAAGAAAATTATTATCATATTAGACAGAAGATTAGTTATCGGATCCATGCCATAATCACCAACTCCAATGATGTCCATGAAATTACGATCAGATAAGTAAAAGCGAGGGACGGAGGAGCAATTGGCTACTTGAATACCCACATTGGTGACTCGGATTCTATGATAAGTGTAATCGATTTGCTGTACATGGAATTTCCCATTGAATAGATATAACACAGTGACGTTGTTCTCACAAGATAATTCGTATCTCCGGTCGCCGCAGCTGACTGGGTCATCGTTTAGTCGGAATGGGTAGCTTATATTCTGGATTTTGCCGCATGAGGAAAGGGCGCATCTCCGGCGAGTTTTGGCGCTGCAAATTTGTTGGAATACACTGGTTGCTAGAAAGGTAAGGAGTAATAATGTAGTGGGGGATAAAGATTTCCCTTTGTATTTCGTCATGGATTATTTGCTCAAGTAATAATGGAGAACTGCTATATTGTAAAATGGGGGCCTGACCCCATGCAAAAAAGGAGTTAAATAATCCAATCTTAAGTGGACCACTAAAATTATAAAAAATATATTGATAGTCACATTTACTTAACCTGCTACAATCATTAGAATAATTAATATAAATTTTGATAGTAATATTTTCACTTATTACAAATTAGCCCTAATTTTTTTAAAGGCTTTATTTTTCCATCCTTCCTCACCCTTCATTTTCTCCCTTCGTTTTCACAAATAGCATTTTTTTTTTTCCATTTCCTATACCAGATGAAAAATTTTCCATAGTTTAGAAACTCGTTGGACCAAACAAATCATTATTTTCAATAATGGAGAAAAAGGTTTCATGAAGTAAAGCATAAGTCCAATAAAAAGTTATACAAACTGAAATCTAAAGTTTATCATATCTCTGAACGAAATTACCGTAATCATAAAATCTCTGCCATAAAAATTGTTAGATTTAAGTATGATTTATTCAACAAAGAACAAATAAAGTACAAATTCAAAGAGATTAGGGCAAGAAGAAAAAAAAAAACAAAAAAAAAAAGATAGGGAAGAAGAGAATTGATTCCTTCTCTGTGTGTTTATGGATTAGACCTCGTACATTCTTTTAAAAAAATTTATAAATTTGTTTGTAAAAAATATGTAAATGGAGAGGAATATCATACTTTGTGTACTCTCAACTTTAACATAATTTAATTAGTAAAAAAAAAGTTTAACCAACTTTAACCAACTTTAACATATTTTAAGTGGGGAGCTAACATAATTTTAGTTAAATTAGTCAGTAACATTAATATTGCCACACAAGTTGATAAATGACCAACTGAACAGGTAACCAAAAATAAATATCCACCACTAGATTTGACACATAATACAAGAAATGCTGGTGACTGTGCCACCTAGAATGGGGTTATATAACCCCATATTTTTGTCTGGGGTAAATTAAAGGCCCCCTTGTAAAATACATAAATTGTTAAATAGAAACCATATCAGCATGACATGGCCGTGTTCATTAATGATATGAGCATGTTTAACTTATAGACACATGACACGGTAGTCTGACATGGTCGTGTTCATTAATGATATGGGTGTGTTCATCAGCTTGACATGACCATGTTCATTAATGTTATGACCGTGTTCATCTTCAACTTATTTCTGTCAGCATGACATGACGATGACACGTCACTTATCAAACCTTGACACGACTGTGTTCATTTCTCATTGCCATATCAGTGTTGCCATGTTAGAAGTCAATTTAGTTAACAATTAGTCATAGTTACTTAGATTGACAGCAAATACCATTATAATGTTAAGATCAATGTTTTAAAAACTAGACCGGACTGGGCGGTTTGACCGGTGCCCGGTAAAAAAATTGATCTGGTTCATACCCTTAAACCGGTGTAGTTGTTAAACCCCTAAAACCGGTGAGAATCAATCCGATTTTGAAAAACCGAACGGCTTATAAAATTTGTTAATTGCAAGGGAAATTGCTCATAAGGGATTTGATCCCCTCACCTTTCCTTCAAAGGTGTCATTCTTTGCCACTAGGACATATCAACTTTTAAGTATATTATCACATGTAAATATATTTATTAATAAAATAGTTAAGAAATTAATTTTTTTTTCATCCAAATCATTATGACAACTCAAGACTTGTATTTATTATTGCACAAAAATTATTTATTAACTATTTAATAGATTTATTTAATATTAAATATTTAAATATGTAAAAATTATAACACATAGTCTCACAGTACACATGTTTTATATGTTCTGATTATCTATTTTTTTTTTTTAGAAATTGTGAACTTGTAAGAAATGTTAGCTATTGAAACAGTCAAATTTTGTTATAGGTCACCATTTTAAATTAGATGTATATAGATTAGGTTTTTATATCTTTTGATTTTTAGTTATTTAAATCTTTATATTTGAGACTTTCACTTATAAGTTAAGTTTAATGATTTGTGATTCATCTTCTATGTTTTATTTTTTTGTTAATCTTTAAGTTTAGAAAAAGTTTCGATTCAACTAGTTTAACCGTGCAGGCCAACTGATCCGACCAGTATTTTTTGTCAAAATGGTTCGTTTACCGGTTCGATTTTTAAAACATTGGTTAAGATGTATATCCAAAAAATCATTTCTTTCAATTCACGAGTGCATTGAGATTACATTCTCTCTCTGTCACTACGGCAGTTACTTTTCTTGATCTTTGAAAACTAATTAAACATAGATTCATTAAGGTGCAACATCAATTTTCTCATTAACTTAAAAATTTTCTTATTTGAATGTCTTATTGATCATCCATACAAATTTATGATTTTTCATACCTTTTAGTGATGCAAATTTATTTTTCCTAATAAATAAAATTTAAAATCGAAAAAAAAATTGACATTACCATATTTTAACCCTCTTGGAAGGTTTTAAATAAATAAATATGAAAATAATTTTGAATAGGGAAATTATAATATTGTGCAATCAACTTGGCAATTATAAGTGATTGATAACCATGCATTTAATTTGCAAAATTTTAACTTCCAAATTAATTATAGACTAATTGATTACCATTTAATTTTGTATGGGATGTTTGACTGATTGCTTTAATATGAAAATCAATTGTTCAATATTGATTTCGTAATTGATTGATTGAAAATCAAACCATTTATTGTTGAAAGGTTTTGTATTAGTTTTAGAAGTCTAAATATATAATTTCCTACATTTGAGATTTTTAAAATTATATAAATTCAAAATTAATTTAAAATTACATAATTAATTGATTAGAAAACCACCTGCATATTTCCAATACCTTGTACTTAGTTCTTGGTAACTTCCCAATGAACATTGCAAGAAAGGAATTGCTTTCATATCTCAATCGACAACATTCACAATTTCGACACATTAACCTGGCATGCAAAAGTTGGCCTTTTATCTGTCGAAAGCATGTATTGCATTGGCTTTTAATATCTTGAAGGCTTACCATTGACCAAAGCATTACATGGTATTCAACAATTGACCATTACATGATCTTTTCTACTCAGACCAAAAAAGCTGAAACTTTGATGGTTAAATGTCAACACTATGTTTGTCAACAAAGCAATACTTTTTTGACAAGTTTTTGGATTTTTTTGTGTGGAGGCACATGCATATATACTCACACAAAGCACATTCTATGTTTGCTAATTACATGACATAATCTTCTTAACTATAAAGAGTAACATCAAAAGATATTGTGCAAGAGGTTGCAGAAAGTGAAGTAGAAAATATAAATTATCTGCTATAAGCATGTATCTAATATTATTTTGTTGGCACTTCATAATTCGGGTTTGGTTATGAGATGAAACTCCGCGAAAGAGATCACATTTCTCATTTCACAAATCATAAAAAGTACAGGAAACAGAAGTTGCTAACACCTAAAAACTGCACTCACCGATTATTGTTACACCTAAATATTACAAAGCATATAATTATTGTGGAGGCACATGACACTCCACTATTATCTTGCATTCAATTCCACAACCATAAGCACTCTTAACTGCTAAAGTTTCTGTTTAGTCTTTGTAGCAGCAGTTCCATCTTCCAATTTTTTGTCATTGGTGATCTAATCAGTTACTTCGCCACCCTCTTTCAGTAATTCGGATAATCTGGAGGCCAAGCTTTGTTTTGCTTCAGGGGAGACACCATGCTTTCCTAACATTGACTCTAAAACAGCCTCTGAAAGTAGTTTGTTCTCTAAAACTGCAGGGCCAACTTCTGGTAGGGATCCATCTTTAGAGAAACTTACATGTTTGCAATAAAGAAAACAGATGCAAAATGTGATGAAATTTGAAATAAAGAATGAAAATTAGAGAAAAATAATTCAAGGATGACTTAGAACTTTGCACTCAAAACTGAATAAACAGGGCAAATTGATGCAATTAGAGTGCAATGTAATAAAACTTCTCTTGATCAGAAAAGCTTCATCTTCTCATTGAAACAATATGAATATATATATATACAGGCATGATTAGCTGTTGTTACTCCTAAACAGCTGCTATTGCTCCTAAAAATCCTCTAACCATTATGCTTACAATATTCCTAATATAGATGGTCAACTAAATAACTAACATCTACCCGAAACTATAGCAAACACCAATCACGGCAGAATTACATATGTACACAGACAGAGCATATCTGTCTCTTAATGGTCCAATACCCCCCTCAAGTTGGCGCGTGAAGGTTTTGAATGCCCAACTTGCTTAGCAAGAAGTTGAACTGCGACGCCCCTAAAACCTTTGTGAAAAGATCTGCAAGCTGAGCATGAGTAGGAACATAGGAGGGCCAGATATTTCCTTGTAAGACTTCATTGCGCACAAAATGAAAGTCCACTTCGATGTGCTTGGTTCGTTCATGAAAAACAGGGTTTTTGGCTATATGAAGTGCAGTTTGACTGTCACAGAAGAGGCGCAATGGTCTGTGATGCCGTATACCAAGACTAGACAAGATACTTTTCAACCACTTCAGTTCACCTGTGATAGTGGCCATGGCACAATATTCAGCTTCAACTGAGGAGCGTGACACCATGTGCTGCTTCTTGGTTTTCTAGGAAATGGGTGAGTGTCCCAAAAACACAAACCAACATGTGAGAGATTTTCGAGTTAAAGGGCAGCTTGCCCAATCAGAGTCACACCATCCATACAGCTATAGATCACATGAACCAGTTAGCAAGATCCCTTGCCCCGGATTCCCTTTTAAATATCGAACCACCCTGAGTGCAGCCTCCCAATGCTCAGTTCGTGGTTGCTGCATAAACTGAGACAAGGTGTGTACACAATATGATAATTCAGGACGAGTAAAACACAAGTAGATTAGGCGCCCCACCAGCCGACGGTATTTGTCAGGATGATCTAGAAAAGGACTTTATGCCAAAGTTAACCGATGATTTTGTTCAAGAGGCGTTGTGGCAGGTTTAGCTCCTAATAGACCAGCTTCTGTGATGATGTCCAAAGTATATTTCCTTTGACAGAGAAATATACCTGGGGTACTGCGAGCAACCTCAACACCAAGGAAATATTTTAGTTTACCTAAGTCCTTCATATGAAAGCAAGCACTCAAATATGTTTTAAATTTCTGAATAACCACATGATCATTTCCTGCTATGATTAAGTCGTCCACATAGACCAACACCACCAACTGAGTGCCCGTTTGTGGTAGTGAGAAGAGAGAGTAGTCAGAGTAGGATTGAGTGAAGCCATAATCCCGTAAAGCAGTAGACAGTTTTGCAAACCAGCACCTAGGAGCGTCTTTTACAGCCTCTAAGAAGTGCACTGGTTCTCTTTCTGCAGTAATGGTTGCAAGAAACCTGCGATTATTCAAGAAAAACCTGTCACAGTTTACATAGTGTGCAATAGGATACCGTGTACCTGAAGATTGCTTTGGAGCTGAGGAACTGAGGAATGGGCTCAACTTCCGTATTGTGTTGGTCACATGGTCACGTAGCCTAACTGAAGGTTCCTTGATCCTACGGCCACGTCCAAGCTGGGTGTTGTCTGTTGAGTAAAATTTAGAGTATGCAACTCTAAATTTACTAATGTTGTGGGAAAACTACATGGTGATCAATCTCAGAATTTACACGCGCAAGGGCATAGGAGTGTTGAGTAAAATTTAGAGTAAGCAACTCTAAATTTACTAATGTTGGACCCAAACAAGTAAACAAATTACTTGTATTATACCCACAATAAAAGACACTACAACACTTTGCAAGGACCACTCACAATTTGAAGAGAAGTACAAACACTCAAAAGAAAGCTCACAACTCAAGACACCACTCTCATGTAAAGAGATGCCTCACTTTCTCTTACACACAAAACAAGCTTAGCTACTCCTATTTATAGGTGATGGAGGAGGTGGGAACAACTAGCCTAGACACATGTAGAATAAGCTACAAAGTTCTAGAATAAACTACAACATATCTCAAGGTTTCTAGAACCTTCTAGACAGCTCCAGAGTCTTCTAGGATTGTCTAGTTCCTTCATCCAGGTTCTAGGATGCTCTGGAATCTTCTAGAAGCTTCTTCATCCTTCCAGCACCTTCTAGGATGTTCTAGAATTTTCCAGCACCTTCTAGCTCATGCTAGTATACTCTAGAACATTCTAGAGTCTTCTAGTCTACTCTAGTTATCTCTAAAGTTTTCTAGAAGGGAGAAGACAATGCTGTATACCTTCTTTAACACTCCCCCTCAGCACTGACTTCTCCAAAGCGGATTGTCATCCCAAGTCGTTCATGAAGTTCTGAGAACTTTGTGATGCTTCTTCGAACGTCTCAAGTTCTATTATAGTTGCTTCTTCAACTATGGCTGCATTGGCGTATTTGGGATTTGGCCTTCGTGTTCTTGTTGACTTTCGGAGTTGAGATTGTGGAGTTGATTCTTCCGTTTCACTAGGCCCACCTTCTTCGTTTGGTTGTTGATATACACCAGTTTGCCAAGGATTCTGAGTCACTCTTTGTTCGACATCATCGCTGTTTGGATTTCCTGATTCATCTGAACTTAGTTGGAGTTGAACAGTATGCTCCCCCATCTTTTGTTGCAGCTTGTCTCCAAATTCTCTCGAGTCTGGCAACACTTCCTTCTCTGAGGACCACCAAGAAGATGTTTCATTAAATACCACATTTCTTGAAGTGTAGCATCTTCCACTTGTCGGATCGCAACATTTCCACCTTTTTCTCTGGCTGTCGTATCCCACAAAGATACATCTAACAGCTTTCTTGTCAAACTTGCTCCGCAAATGATCAGGAACAAATACATAACATACACAGCCAAATACTCGAAGGTAGCTGACTGTAGGTTTCATGTTCCATAGTTTCTCAAAGGGTGAAAGAAATCCTAACCTTGGTTGAGGAAGTCTGTTGATCACAAAGGCTGCAGTCCTCATTGCTTCAACCCAAAACCTTCCAGGTACATTCTTTCCATGTAGCATACTCCGACAAATTTCTGCAAGATGCCGGTTCATTCTCTCCGCTACACCATTCTGTTGTGGCGTGTTGGCACAAGTGTATTCCAGGTACATTCTTTCCATGTAGCATACTCCGACAAATTTCTGCAAAATGCCGGTTCTTTCTCTCCGCTACACCATTCTGTTGTGGCGTGTTGGCACAAGTGTACTGATGACGTATTCGGCATTCCTTTAGGTATCGAGAGAACTCACTTAAGTTATATTCTCCCTCGTTGTCTGTACGCAAGCAACGGATCTTCTTTCCTACTTCTCCTTCAGTTGACTCTTTGAACTCTTTAAACTTTGAGAATGTGTCAGATTTTTCTTTCATAAAGAAAACCCACACATACCCTGAGAAGTCATCAATGAATGTCACCATGTACCACATACCGCCAACTGATGGTTGCTTAACAGGCCCGAATACATCAGAGTGAACTAACTCCAATGGTTCTTTTGCTTTAAACTTCGATTCCTCATATGGCAATTGGTGGGCTTTACCATACTGGCATCCTGCACAGACTGTGTCTGTTCGCACGTCTAGTTGAGGAAGCCCTTTAAGCATCGACTTCTTCGCCATCACACTTAGCTTGGAATAGCTAACGTGACATAACCGCATGTGCCATAAATCCGCTGTCTCATTTTTCCTTGTCCTTTCTACATATGCAGATTCTGCTGACATCACGAAAACTGATTCCAATCGCCGCCCCTCCATTGTCGGTGTTCCTGAGATTTTGAGGTCACGATACACCTTCACATCTTGGGGACCGAACAAGACATAATGGCCTGATGAAGTCAATTGAGCCACAGATAACAAGTTTTTCTTCATTCCTGGGACATGATAAACATCTTGAAGTGGCACCTGGTTAGAATTATATCGAGGCGAAATTATGGTCTTACCGATGTGAGCTATTGGCAACCTTGAGTTGTCGGCTGTCACCACCACACGACTTCCTTTATACTCAGACAAGCTTTGCAACTTCTGTTTATCACCTGTCATATGATTTGAGCAGCCCGAATCTACGATCCAGTCATTCTTGTAGTCAATCTGTTCTGGTGTTGTTACTGTGAGAGCTAATTCTTCTTCCTTTAAAGCGAGTAATGCTTCGGCATCCGTTGGTAGAAGCGATAAGAGGAATGTAGCAGTATTACTTTCAACAGACTTTTTCTTGCTCCAACAATCTTTCGCCATGTGGCCTATCTTCCCACAATTATAACACTCACCATCGAACTTTCTACTATTACCACGATTCTTCGAAGCTCCCCCTGGACGAGAGCCTCCCTTTCCTTGGTGAGTTTTCACCTTGTCACCATCCTTTTTAGATCCACCTCCAGTGTGCCGCTTAGAACTGCCTCTGCTTTTGTTGGTGTAGAGCGCTTCCTCTTCACCCTTCAGCGAGACTCCTCCCATTTGCTTGGCCATAGCTTCTTGACCTGCAAGCAAATTTTCGAACTCAACAAGCGATGGTTGTGTCGGCCATCCTTGTATAGCGGAAACGAACCCTCGATATTCAGGTCTTAAACCATGGATAATTATTCTCTTTATCCTGGTTTCCCCAATAGGAGCTGTTGGATCTAACTCTGAAATTTCGCGGCATATCGACTTCACCTTGTGAAAATACTGGGCAATCGTCATGTCACGTTGCGCCATCGATAGCAGCTCGTTCTCGAGAAGTTGCAGTCTTGTATCATTCTTCTTTGAAAAGAGTGTAACAAAAGTGTCCCATGCTTCCTTTGGTGTTTTGGCATCCCGAATGTGCTCCAACATTTCTTCTTCAACTGTGGTCTTTAAAGCAAACATTGCTTTGCCTGCTTTAATTTTCCACTTTCGCAAGACGCCATTGGCATCTTCTGCCGCCGGTTGTGTAACTTCACCACCACCGACAATCTCCCAAAGGTCCTGACCTTGTAGGTAAGACTCCATACATGTTGCCCACGTGTTGTAGTTTTTGTTGTTGAGCTTCTTGATTCCTCCAACTACTTGAAGGTCACCCATCGTGCCGGCAAGACTTCGACTATACCGAACAAGCTTGACTATCAAACTTGCAGAGTACCAAACTCCTCACGACTCAAGATAGTTCCACCAAGAACGATCCCTGACCATCCCGCTCTGATACCAATTGTTGAGTAAAATTTAGAGTAAGCAACTCTAAATTTACTAATGTTGGACCCAAACAAGTAAACAAATTACTTGTATTATACCCACAATAAAAGACACTACAACACTTTGCAAGGACCACTCACAATTTGAAGAGAAGTACAAACACTCAAAAGAAAGCTCACAACTCAAGACACCACTCTCATGTAAAGAGATGCCTCACTTTCTCTTACTCAAAACAAGCTTAGCTACTCCTATTTATAGGTGATGGAGGAGGTGGGAACTACTAGCCTAGACACATGTAGAATAAGCTACAAAGTTCTAGAATAAACTACAACATATCTCAAGGTTTCTAGAATCTTCTAGACAGCTCCAGAGTCTTCTAGGATTGTCTAGTTCCTTCATCCAGGTTCTAGGATGCTCTGGAATCTTCTAGAAGCTTCTTCATCCTTCCAGCACCTTCTAGGATGTTCTAGAATTTTCTAGCACCTTCTAGCTCATGCTAGTTTACTCTAGAACATTCTAGAGTCTTCTAGTCTACTCTAGTTATCTCTAAAATTTTCTAGAAGGGAGAAGACAATGCTGCATACCTTCTTTAACAGTTCTTTCCTCTTATGTGATTATTAGATTGTTATGTTTTGAAGATCCTGTAAATAACACGTCTAAAATTCACTACACTTAGTAAAAGATACAAAGATCATTTGATATATGTGTGCTTGGTTGGCAATGGCAGTTACAGGCCTTGACAGTTGCGCTAAGGGGCAGCACAGATGCGCTTTGTGATTGGCGCAGGCCCCTGAACATTAGAGATAGGCTCTTGCTCCTCAACATTGAGGCCCTTTCTCTTTATTGGAACTTTGGCATTCTTTTTTTTCTAAATTCATTTCTTTTACTCCAAAACATAAAATATTTTTAAGTCTTTTAGACCTAAAAAATAACACAAAAATATGTTATTTATTAATAAAAATTAAAAAAAAAACAAAAAATATTAAGCTAAAATTATCTTGGGTATAAAATTCACTCCACAATATTGACAATGACAAAGGATGGGGCATAATCATTATCTAAACGAATGCTGTGCAAGACATGCATTTTCTTTTATTTTTTTGTCATTGAATTCTTCACCATTTGATTGTGTCTTTTTCAAAACAAATGGTTTTAATATAACAAACAAATCTGTTTAATGTGTCATACAGGAAACTGGTTTCAGCAAAAAATATCTACACAGATGTTCATCTTCAATTTTGATGAGATGTCAGAGGTGTACCAGAAGAAACAAAGGTAGAGTGCGTCTTTGCCAAATTTCTTCCCTATAGAGTTGAATCTATGCTTCCAATGCAGGCCTAATAAAGCAGAAAGTGTCCTACATTATCGTACAATATGAAATTTGAGTCAAAAAGTGAAGGAGCAAAAAATCAATAACAAGGGAAGGAATAAGTGAATATTAATATTCATATGTTCTAAAAATGAGACTAGCAAAGAACAGGTGAAGGTTATCCAGGTTTTCAGGCAGTGATTTTAGATTGCTCAAATTATTAAGGGAAATACATGCATTGACAAACTCAAAGTGACCCAGCAAAAGAACACACCAGGCACGGATATATATATATATATATATATATATATATATATATACTTTGAGAAACATAATATGTTGAACTTCTCATATATCTAACTAAAAATAACAAAGAAGAAATAGAGAGAGCAAATACATATTAAAAAGAATAATACTTACCTTAGCTATACATCCATTAAATTGCTCTTCCACGGAGTAGCAGGCCTGAGAAACTGTATATTGTATTATGCAACAGCAAAATAAGCAGAAAAAAGAGCAAGTGTGAGATATGAAGAGGTTCTTGTGTCAATGGGATAATATTATCATTCTATATAGTGAATCTGTTAAACTAAGATTCACCAAAAATACGTACATAATTCTTCCTCTTCTATTTTACAAAATTTGACAAATACAGCCAGCAGTGGTTCTTTTAACTTGGTTGTGCTGATAGTTGTTCGTCACCAAATTCCATGATAGATATAAATTCAAGAAATAAGGATTAGTTGTCTTACTGGTTGATTGAAAATTGCATCCATTGAATTGATATTCCTTTAAAGCTTGCCACAACAACCCAAGCAAGACTACAATGGCAAACCAATTGCTATTCTGTGAACAAATGATGACATTGTCAGAAAATGATCATACAAATGTATTGGTAATGTAGAATTAAGTACCTGAAAAGCCATAAGAATCGTTGTTTGTCCTACTTAGAAATTGTGGAGGGTAGCTTATGTCATCAAAGTATCTCCTAGCAGTATGCTGGGGATGTAAGAAACTTTCTGCCAATCTTGACCGTTCTCCCTTTGGCACCGAAGCTCAAGCAACACTTGATGTTTCTTGCATAAATCACTTTCAAAATTCAGTTGTTATAAGACGTGAAGAGTCCCACCATAGACACCCAAAGTACAGTCTCTTTACCAAATTCCTTCCTTCTCGACAGTGTTCAATCTCCGCTTCCAATTCAGGCCTAATACACAAAAAAGTGTCCTATATCAAGTGGAACAAGAAATCAGAGTCAAAAGGGTTAAGAAAACTTCAACAACAGAGGTAATTCATTGATGAACACTAAGCAGCATATCCCCCAAATACATATGTAGCAAATAATGTATTTAATTGTGCAAGCTGTGCAACACATAAAAAAGGTTGTTAATGAAGAAGTTGTGTTCTCAAAATGACTAGAAGTTTAGAACAATAGTCAATAGAGGTGAGTGCATTAGTGAACATTAAAGGAACACATCTTCACAAGTCATATTACTGAAGAAAAGCAACATATGTTCTGAAAATATATGTAATACAAATAGGTGGGTTTTGTTGTGTCATTATTCAAAATTTTCCAGTTTGTGCCTTCCTTTGTCTAACAGTCCTTTTCAAAATTTTCCATATTTTCAAGATTTATTTTCCCTTTCAAATAAAGTATTTAAGGTTTTGTGGAGTGCTCCTGTCAATAGTATGAAGACCCTTAAACCTGTTATTTATCTATAAACGTTGATGCTTGACTGCAGTTAAGAGGTTTTTGATTGTATGTGCATCTACATTGAGGGTGAAAATCAATTTCATTTATCTTCATTTCATTTCTATTCTCCAGTCTCCACAAGCAACGCAGAAAGAAATGCCTACGGATTATTACAACCTGGCCCTCTTTTCCATGTTGTGCTGCTTAGCTATTCAGGGATGGAGTTCTAACTTCTAATGGCTAATACAATGCTTAGAAAAATAAGAGAATAAAAGGACAAGTACAAGTTTGATGAGTACTTTTCTTTTACAATGCTAAATATCTAAGATAAAGTTTCAATATCTCGAATGATTGTTTGATATTCAATCTCGCAAATTACATGAAAAGATTTAGAATAACTAAAAAGACTTAATCTTTTAACATTAAAGACATTTAGGGTCAACATATGTGTCGTAAAAAATCCAAACGCAAGTGTACGTTATCGTTTTCAAGTAATAAGATGAGATAAAGTTATTGTTCCCACGAGGATTAATGTATCAACTACCGAAATTTGGTTGACCTTAATTTTATCTAATCAATTAATATCAAAAGATTTTCAAGAAACAACTTAAAATAGAATGAAAACAAACTAAACCAGAAAAATGATAGAATTATCAAGGGAGAAAAGCCTAGGACTCCAATTTCACCTTAATTAATCCAGGTTTCCGTTCATCATGTCATTGATATCAATTTATCTTCCTAATTGCTAATCAAGAATCCATAACTCATCCATTAGCCTCTCCTAAGGTCTAGTAGAAATATCCTTAATTACTAACCCTGTATATTCTTATACGAGTTATAATAATTATATATTCATTAGGTTATATGGATCTCTTAACTGATTGCCTAAGTCATGGAGGTATATTTCTATCCTACATGCAACCTAGGGCATTAATCTCAATGAACTAAATACACAATTCTCTTTCCAGTCTCATTGTGATTAACTAATCATCTAGATTAATGGCTAGTCAATTTAGAAGCATTAAGAGTAGAGATGAATGCTCAATTAACAAAAATAAATCTCAAATCAATTTCATAAGAACTTCAACCGTTCATAATTTTTGGCTACATCGTAGCCCTAGAGAAGAAATTAGTTCATAATAGAAGAAGAGAACATGATAAAATTAAATTTAGAAATAGTTCAAAGGGAAGAAGAATAAAAACTCTGAAGAGAAGCCCCAATCTGTTGTCCCAGGTGCTCTTCTCAAATCCTTGTTCTTGGTCTCTTTCCTTGCCTCCAAAAAGTCCATAATAGAATCCTAAATTTATACCTAAGAGTTGCTTAAATAGTAAACCTAAATCTCCTAATTTTAAAAGGAAATTACAAGTAAAAATACTGAGAAGTGCTTGGCGGGGCGTAGGGGCACCTGGTCACAGGCGTACCTACGCCTAGGGACTGCTGCATTTCGTTGGTTTTCTTCCCAGCAGCGTAGCGACGCCATGATGCGGGCATAGGGACGCCCAGGACCTATTCCTTCTTGCTTTTGGCTGAACATAGGCGTAATGACACTAGCTCTTCAGCATAGGGATGCCAAATGAAGGATTCACTCTTGCATTTGCTCTCCTGAATGTCCTTTAATACAAGTTCACTTAATGATCCTACAAAATAGAGAAAAAAGAACAAGATTAAGGTCCAAAACTCTCAAGAAACAATCCAAAGTTAAGCTAAGAGCATCTATAGAATAGGTGTAAAATCCACCTAACAATAGGACCGTCACATTCAGCAATAATATCGACAAAAATTTCCTCCTTCAATCTGACAAATAAAGTAATAATGGATGTTTCTTGCATAGGATTCAGTTGTGATCAGATAATGTTAAAGCTCTGCTTTAGTGCCTAATACACAAAAAGTGTCATGTTTCAAGTAGAACAAGAAATCAGAGCCAAAAGGGAATGCATTGATGAAAACTAAGCAGCATATCCTCTAAATACGTATGTAGCAAATAATGTATTTAATTGTGAAAGAATTGCAACAGAATAAACGGGTTGTTAATGAAGAAGATGTGTTCTCAAAATGACTAGAAGTTTAGAACAAAAGTCAATACAGATGAGCGCATTAGTGAACATATGTTGCTTTCCAATTTCTGCCTTCCTTTGTCTAACTGTCCTTTTCAAAATTTTCCATATTTTCAAGATTTATTTTCCCTTTGAAATAAAGTATCTAACTCTGTTTTTTTATCTCTAAACGTTGATTGTATGTGCATCTACGTTGAGGCTGAAAATCAATTTCATTTATCTTCATTTCATTTCTACTCTCCAGTCTCCACAAGCAACGCAGAAAGGAATGCCTACGGATTACAACCTGGCCCTCTTTTCCATGTTGTGCTGCTTAGCTATTCAGGAATGGACTTCTAACTTCTAATGGCTAATACTATGCTTAGAAAAATAACAGAAGAAAAGGACAAGTACAAGTTTTTCGTAAGAGTTGTGAAGATGTAATGCTCCCAATACTATCATTTTGAAGCAAAGGCTGACATGCATTTTTTTAACAAGGCAAGAAATTATTTCTTTGACACAACCATAAAATGCAATACCATCATAATCTGATTGAAAATTGTTTGAGATGCACCAACATCAGAGCTTCATCAAGCAGCCGATCCAGCATGGCCACAAATCCAACCCCATTTTGTTTGAGGAAACGATGCCTTAATCAGAAAATGAGCATATGATGTCAGATAAAGCACTGAAATCTTATAACAACACAGACGTGGGTAATGTAGAAGAAGTACCTGTAAAGCCACGAGGCCTAGTCTTATCTCTTTGAGGAGGTTAGCTCATATGATCACAACCGCATTAATCACTACACGACGGATGCGAGAAATTTTATCCCAATCTTGTCCTTTCCCCCTTTGGCACCGCAGCTCAAGCAATGGACAATTCATAATTTGTAAATAAGAAAGGGACTTTGGTAAACCCTCTGCTGGCAAGAATTGGAAACTAGGGCAGTCGTCAATCATTAACTCTGCAAGAGATTTAAGGTGTACAAAGCCCTTGTAGTTAACCTTTTTTAGACTTGAGCAATCCAAGAACCAGAGGGTTTTAAGATTGGGTGGCAGCAGTCCCTCCTCTGGGAAGGACTCCACATTTTCAAAGTCATCACCAACCCAGAATGTTTTCAGAGAATGGAGTTTGTGTAAATCCCACTCCCTGCGGTTGGCAATGAGTTTGGGGCAACCCCCGATTTCAAGAAAACTTAGACCTGACGGTAGACCCCCCCGGGGAAGTGATTCTAGTTCTGGACAATCGTTTAAACGAAAATAATAAAGAGATGGGAGAAGGGTATGCATGTTTACAGGCAGTGACTTGAGATTACTCAAATTGAAAAGGTAGATGACTGCAAGTTTGGGAGCGGATAATCCTCCATCAGGGAATGAGACAAGCTTAGGACATGCTGAAATCACTAACCGAGTGAGGGACATGACACACGGGTTATTTTCCGTGGAGACTGGAAAATCATTAAGATTTGGACAGTCACGCAAATGTAAATATTGAAGATTTGGGAACAAGTCTAGTGAGAAAAGCCTGATTACGTGGCAACCACTTATCCGTAGCCTCCTAAGAGAGTTAGCGAACCCCAGCTCTTCATCATAGGCATTAGGCAATACAAGTTGATCAAGGAATGACCCGTTGGCCTTTAGCTCTTCTAGTGCGGCTGCTTTGGGAAGTGATGCTTCAAGCAGTTGGCAATTCTCAATCACCAATTTTTTCATTGAAGGGAGGCAATGAGGCAGCGCCTTTCTCAATTTGGGACAATCTCTTATATGAAGCTCTTGAAGACAAGGGAAATATTCATCTTCCTTGTCACAGTCGAAAAAGAGCCATTCTTTCCATTCTCTCATACCCTCAAATTTCAATATTTCAAGGCGCCTGAATGGAAGATTTGACGAGTTATCTCCATAAAACTCACTACCAATAACCACTATTGCATCAAAACCACAAATACAAAGCTCCTTAAGAAATGGAAGCTGCCCAAGTGATGGCAAGTTGAAACAATGTTTACTTCCTTTAAGCTCAAGAGATGCTAAATTAAACAAGTAATGAGGCCCTAACCAATCTGGAAATCTGGTGCCACCGTAGCCTGTAACTGTGAGCTTTCTCAAGTTGCTATGAGGTTGGAGAGCATCCAACACTCGCCTTTCAATTTCTGAGTCCTCATTGTCTTTATTCCATCCCAACTCTAATTCATCTAAATTCATCTTATCTTTCATTTTGGCTTCCACGGCATCCACAGGATCAATCACATTCTCAAGCTCTAAAATTGATAGCCTTCCTTGAAGATGCTTCAATTTCCCTAACTCCTTGACACTACATCCCGAGTGCTTGCTCACAAAAAAAGATGTCAGTGTTCGAAGATGATTTAGCCTTCCTATGTTTATTGACAGCTTCCTTATTCCACTTTCATAGAATTCAAGATGATGCAGATTGATCAGTTTGTGCAAATCAGAAGGCAACTCAGTCAAGCCCCAACATTGGTTCAATTTCAAGGTTTGCAAATTATGCAGTATACAAATTGAATCAGGTAATTTATTAATATTACTAAAAGAAAGATCTAGGTATCGCAGATGCTTTAAATTGCATATATCATCACCCAACTCAATGGAATTATCATATCCAGAGATTGATAATACACGCAAATATTTACATCTTGTCAACAAATCATGAAGTACTTTGAGGTGTATGGAGGAGGGTTCAAATCCCTCTATCCAGAATGGGATGAAACTCCGAAGTCGGTTACACTTGTAAATAGACTCAAATCTTTCATAATTGTCATATATTTTGGGTGAATATGAAAATTGATGAGCCTTTTTTGCAATATCTTGCACCCTGTCACCCTCTAGCCACTAAATGGACCATGTTTCATATTTATATTGCCTTTTCTTTTTGGCTGCAATTCTGTATTTCGAAAACCTGCTTCCCTTAAAATTTGAAGTCGTCAAAAGAGCAGAATGCATCAAACGCTCAATGAGACTTGGTTTGCATTCGGAAGTTTAAAATAATGTTATGCCAACTAAGACTATGTGTCATCTCACAAGTACAGGGCAAAGATAGATGTAACAAATTTCAAGGAAAAAGCCTATGTGTCATCTCACAAATACAAAACTATTGTTCAAAATTGAGAAGCAATCCTCATTAGTTAGCAGGGAGAGGGTGGTAGTATGAATTATGAAACTTTCTAGGTAAAGGCACATGTGGAAGATGTTAGAAATCTAGTAAATTCACCAGTGGAAGATTGATCAGAAGCAAAAAATCTGCCTACAGTAAATGGAGGTGCAAATGGTTGTTGAGTAAAATTTAGAGTATGCAACTCTAAACTTACTAATATTGGACCCAAACAAGTAAACAAATTACTTGTATTATACCCACAATAAAATACACTACAACACTTTGCAAGGACCACTCACAATTTGAAGAGAAGTACAAACACTCAAAAGAAAGCTCACAACTCACACTCAAGACACCACTTACATGTAAAGAGATGCTTCACTTTCTCTAACACACAAAACAAGCTTAGCTACTCCTATTTATAGGTGATGGAGGAGGTGGGAACTACTAGACTAGACACATGTAGAACAAGCTACAAAGTTCTAGAATAAACTACAACATATCTCAAGGTTTTTAGAACCTTCTAGACAGCTCCAGAGTCTTCTAGGATTGTCTAGTTCCTTCATCCAGGTTCTAGGATGCTCTGGAATCTTCTAGAAGCTTCTTCATCCTTCCAGCACCTTCTAGGATGTTCTAGAATTTTCTAGCACCTTCTAGCTCATGCTAGTTTACTCTAGAACATTCTAGAGTCTTCTAGTCTACTCTAGTTATCTCTAAAATTTTCTAGAAGGGAGAAGACAATGCTGCATACCTTCTTTAACACTCCCCCTCAGCACTGACTTCTCCAAAGCGGATTGTCATCCCAAGTTGTTCATGAAGTTCTGAGAACTTTGTGATGCTTCTTCGAACGTCTCAGGTTCTATTATAGTTGCTTCTTCAACTATGGTTGCATTGGCGTATTTGGGATTTGGCCTTCGTATTCTTGTTGACTTTCGGAGTTGAGATTGTGTAGTTGATTCTTCTGTTTCACTAGGCCCACCTTCTTCGTTTGGTTGTTGATATACACCAGTTTGCCAAGGATTCTGAGTCACTCTTTGTTCAACATCATCGCTGTTTGGATCTCCTGATTTATCTGAACTTAGTTGGAGTTGAACAGTATGCTCCCCCATCTTTTGTTGCAGCTTGTCTCTAAATTCTTTCGAGTCTGGCAACACCTCCTTCTCTGAGGACCACCAAGAAGATGTTTCATCGAATACCACATTTCTTGAACTGTAGCATCTTCCACTTGTCGGATTGCAACATTTCCACCCTTTTCTCTGGCTCGGTTGAGGAAGTCTGTTGATCATAAAGGCTGCCGTCCTCATTGCTTCAGCCCAAAACCTTCCAGGTACATTCTTTCCATGTAGCATACTCCGACAAATTTCTGCAAGATGCCGGTTCTTTCTCTCCGCTACACCATTCTGTTGTGGCGTGTTGGCACAAGTGTACTGATGACGTATTCGGCATTCCTTTAGGTATTGAGAGAACTCACTTGAGCTATATTCTCCCCCGTTGTCTGTACGTAAGCAACGGATCTTTTTTCCTACTTCTCCTTCAGTTGACTCTTTGAACTCTTTAAACTTTGAGAATGTGTCAGATTTTTCTTTCATAAAGAAAACCCACACATACCTTGAGAAATCATCAATGAATGTCACCATGTACCGCATACCACCAACTGATGGTTGCTTAACAGGCCCGAATACATCAGAGTGAACTAACTCCAATGGTTCTTTTGCTTTAAACTTCGATTCCTCATATGGCAATTGGTGGGCTTTACCATACTGGCATCCTGCACAGACTGTGTCTGTTCGCACGTCTAGTTGAGGAAGCCCTTTAAGCATCGACTTCTTCGCCATCACACTTAGCTTGGAATAGCTAACGTGACCTAACCGCCATAGATCTGCTGTCTCATTTTTTCTTGTCCTTTCTACATATGCGGATTCTGTTGACATCACGTAAACTGATTCCAATCGCTCATCTCTATTGTCGGTGTTTCTGAGATTTTGAGGTCACGATACACCTTCACATATCCGGGACCGAACAAGACATAATGGCCTGATGATGTCAATTGAGCCACAGATGGCAATTGGTGGGCTTTACCATACTGGCATCCTGCACAGGCTGTGCTGTTCGCACGTCTAGTTGAGGAAGCCCTTTAAGCATCGACTTCTTCGCCATCACACTTAGCTTGGAATAGCTAACGTGACCTAACCGCATGTGCCATAGATCTGTTGTCTCATTTTTCCTTGTCCTTTCTACATATGCAGATTCTGCTGACATCACGTAAACTGATTCCAATCGCCGCCCCTCCATTGTCGGTGTTTCTGAGATTTTGAGGTCACGATACACCTTCACATCTCGAGGACCGAACAAGACATAATGGCTTGATGATGTCAATTGAGCCACAGATAGCAAGTTTTTCTTCATTCCTGGGACATGATAAACATCTTGAAGTGGCACCTGGTTAGAATTATACCGAGGCAAAACTATGGTCTTACCGATGTGAGCTATTGGCAACCTTGAGTTGTCGGCTGTCACCACCACACGACTTCCTTTATACTCAGACAAGTTTTGCAACTTATGTTTATCACCTGTCATATGATTTGAGCAGCCCAAATCTACGATCCAGTTATTCTTGTAGTCAATCTGTTCTGGTGTTGTTACCGTGAGAGCTAATTCTTCTTCCTTTGTAACGAGTAATGCTTCGGCATCCCAACCATCTTCGCTACTCTCCTTAGTAGCAGTATTACTTTCAACAGGCTTTTTCTTGCTCCAACAATCTTTCGCCATGTGGCCTATCTTCCCACAGTTGTAACACTCACCATCGAACTTTCTACTATTACCGCGATTCTTCGAAGCTCCCCCTGGACGAGAGCCTCCCTTTCCTTGGTGAGTTTTCACCTTGTCACCATCCTTTTTAGATCCACCTCCAGTGTGCCGCTTAGAACTGCCTCTGCTTTTGTTGGTGTAGAGCGCTTCCTCTTCACCCTTCAGCGAGACTCCTCCCATTTGCTTGGCCATAGCTTCTTGACCTGCAAGCAAATTTTCGAACTCAACAAGCGATGGTTGTGTCGGCCATCCTTGTATAGCGGCAACGAACCCTCGATATTCAGGTCTTAAACCATGGATAATTATTCTCTTTATCCTGGTTTCCCCAATAGGAGCTGTTGGATCTAACTCTGAAATTTCGCGGCATATCGACTTCACCTTGTGAAAATACTGGGCAATCGTCATGTCACGTTGCGCCATCGATAGCAGCTCGTTCTCGAGAAGTTGCAGTCTTGTATCATTCTTCTTTGAAAAGAGTGTAACAAAAGTGTCCCATGCTTCCTTTGGTGTTTTGGCATCCCGAATGTGCTCCAACATTTCTTCTTCAACTGTGGTCTTTAAAGCAAACATTGCTTTGCCTGCTTTAATTTTCCACTTTCGCAAGACGCCATTGGCATCTTCTGCCGCCGGTTGTGTAACTTCACCACCACCGACAACCTCCCAAAGGTCCTGACCTTGTAGGTAAGACTCCATACATGTTGCCCACGTGTTGTAGTTTTTGTTGTTGAGCTTCTTGATTCCTCCAACTACTTGAAGGTCACCCATCGTGCCGGCAAGACTTCGACTATACCGAACAAGCTTGACTATCAAACTTGCAGAGTACCAAACTCCTCACGACTCAAGATAGCTCCACCAAGAACGATCCCTGACCGTCCTGCTCTGATACCAATTGTTGAGTAAAATTTAGAGTATGCAACTCTAAATTTACTAATATTGGACCCAAACAAGTAAACAAATTACTTGTATTATACCCACAATAAAAGACACTACAACACTTTGCAAGGACCACTCACAATTGAAGAGAAATACAACACTCAAAAGAAAGCTCACAACTCAAGACACCACTCTCATGTAAAGAGATGCCTCACTTTCTCTTACACACAAAACAAGCTTAGCTACTCCTATTTATAGGTGATGGAGGAGGTGGGAACTACTAGCCTAGACACATGTAGAATAAGCTACAAAGTTCTAGAATAAACTACAACATATCTCAAGGTTTCTAGAACCTTCTAGACAGCTCCAGAGTCTTCTAGGATTGTCTAGTTCCTTCATCCAGGTTCTAGGATGCTCTGGAATCTTCTAGAAGCTTCTTCATCCTTCCAGCACCTTCTAGGATGTTCTAGAATTTTCCAGCACCTTCTAGCTCATGCTAGTATACTCTAGAACATTCTAGAGTCTTCTAGTCTACTCTAGTTATCTCTAAAATTTTCTAGAAGGGAGAAGACAATGCTGCATACCTTCTTTAACATTGTATATATTGACATGTGGCGTGGCCACTTGTATATATTGAGATAATTACACATGCATATCATTATACTACTAATTGGCTTATGAATGATGTACTGCACCTTGAGTTCTCATCTTTTAGCAAAAAGTCTGAACAAATTTGAACTACTATACAAGTGATAAATTATCATCATCGATTACTGTCTTGAGGTTGTAATTATATTTGACCAAACAATATCAAACAATAACCAGCACTCCAAGAGTTTGCAACATTGAACCAACCTGAATGAAATATAGTCAGAATGATTGGCAAAAGTGATAATACGCTTTGTATCTGGCTTTGGCACCGGAAAAAAGATGCTTCAGAATATTAGCTGTCCTTTCACCTAACTGTTCAAAGTCCAAGAAAATCCAAATAATATGAGTAGTCAATACATAAGCAGGGAGTTACAACATAATCCTAGCTTCAATCTCTTCAGTACCTAGTCTTGAACAAAACAAATGGGAACCGTGAATAAAAAAATCCAATCTACATCCATCAGAGTTGAGTTACCAAAAGCAAATCATATCACAGATGGCCAGGAAATAAGATAACTAAAAACAAAGTAATGAAAACGGATCCTGATCCTATACTACTATCAGTAAATATACCACAGGTCCATGATTTTCTAGACAATCCTGATTATCATAAATGGAAAGTCCACACATTATATTCTTTATTATTTTGTTGCTGTTACTTGCTTTATTTTATTAGGATTCAAGTGTTCCTAGCTCCATTAGAAGTTTGGTAAATTCCTGTCTCCCGAGAAAATGATATTTTTTCCCATGTCTTACAAAGAGTACTATAGTTGTAGTATTTTTTGTTTCCAGAATGTAGTGCACTAGTCATATAGATTGGCTCCTTGGCTCCTTTTCTGTTCTGGCAATGTTTATTTGGCATTGATAAACCTGTATCAGAGAGTATGGAAAAAAGTTATGGCTATTTAATTTTTTTTTTTTTACCGTTGCTGCATATCTATCTTTAAATTATTATATACTTTATCTGTGGCATGGTTGTTTGTGTAGGGGTCATCTGGGAATATTTCTTTCCTTATTACATAGAATGAGTCCGCCCAATTGGATTTCCTATTTGTTCCATCCTTAATACCTTATGTTCTGATGATTTTAGAAAGAAGAAGGCTGTCCACAAGACAACTACAACAGATGATAAAAGACTTCAGAGCACCCTGAAGAGAATAGGGGTGAATGCCATCCCTGCTATTGAGGAAGTCAACATCTTTAAGGATGATGTAGTCTTCCAATTTCTAAACCCTAAAGGTAATAACAATTGATAATATCTGGACTATATGTTTTGTTCTCATGTTTTTGGGAGACTAATAATCAACTTGGATTTTTGTTTTCAGTTCAAGTCCATTGCTGCCAACACTTGGGTTGTTAGTGTTGCTCCCCAAACAAAGAGTAAGCATCTGTGTACCTTGTTATCAAACTAAACTTGTGCTATTTTGAAACTAAGGCATTGGCTTACATCATTTCTAGATCTTGTTCCTGGGGAGACCTTTGAGACAGCTGCTGAGGAGACTCCTGCTGCTTCTTAGAGTTTTATTGTGTCATCTTTATATAATTCCTGTGTTTGTAAGATTTTTCTTGCTTTTCAAATTAAAGTATTTCAGGTGTGGTTCGATGCTCCTGTCATATACTTTGAATAGTTAAAATACTTCTAAATCTGCTTGCCTTCATCTAACTCGAAGTGTTACCACCTGACTGCACTTGAGTTTGCTTTTTGTATGTGCATCATCATCATTGAAGGTAGAAATCAATTTTGTTTAGCAAAGTCTTAAACCTGGCTTGATTAATGGCCAGTGATGCCTCAATGAACACAGAAAGTAAGGTCACCGAAAAATTGACTTATTAGAATAGCTTATTTATTTATTTTTTGTTCCAGTTAGGTCCTCCATTCTGAAAAATTATCTTCGTGGGATTGCCACTATAATTCTTCCAATTACTTGACAAAATAGTATGTCATTAATATTGGTAACAATTTGACAGAAGGAAAAGGGAGAACGAAAAATAATTGCAATATCTGAAGGTAGATTATGCTATACTTTGAGCAAGAATATGTTCTTTAATGCAGCAATAAAGTGCAAAAGCATACATATACTCATAAAATTTCTTACAAAGTCACTATATGCCACCTTGTACAGACTACAGAGACTCAATTTGACGACTACTACTTATACAAAATTGTATCTACAAATAAATAAACATCTTGGAAGATAGCATGAGAAGGTTATGCAAAATCTCTCCTTAACACGTAATAGTAACCGTTAGTCTATCTTGTCTTGAAATATCTGCATAATATTTCCCCTTCTGTTTCACAATTGAAGCCAAGACTGGGTCTTTCTGCATGTCAACCTCACTTGCAAAATTGAATATGACAAGATATCAGAATGCTTCTTGCCCAAATACTGTTTTGACAGGTTCAAACTATACTTACTAAGACCTACAAAACTGAAAAGGGTCCACTATCATAATGCAGAAAACCAGAAACCACCCATCTCCATGGATTTCAAAGTAGAGTGAAATTTTGCCCCAACTATAATTTAAGGTTATAAATTATACTTCAAGCGTTTTTTTTAAAGAATATTTTTAGCCATTTTCAAACTTCTAAATTTTTTTTATAAATACCTTTTTATCCTAAGAATTTTTATTCGTAGGAGTTTGTTGCACTTCCTCCATCATAAATCTCCTTTAAATGATTAAAAAGAGATTTAAAGTACTTACAAACAATTTTGATTTTAAAATCTTGTTTCTATTAGGAGTGAGTAGCATGGAAAATGCTTTTATGAAATGATATCCTTTCTGATAATGAAAGAGCTATTTTACTAAGTTACTTTCGTTAATAATATGTTAAACTATTGGATATTTCTAAAACAATAGAAGAGGCTTATCACTTAAAATTTGGAATGCTTATAGAGATGTATCATAACTGTTAAACTTTTAACATATGTTGATTACATCGTTGAGTTGGATGTTACTTATAGAACAAAAAATTAAAGACAAATTTGCTTAAATCTTTCATTAAAACTCACAAAATTGTTGTTAACAACAACTTACTTATCTCACACGCAAGGCATGCAAGCTATCACATCCTTGATTCAATTCGATAGTTTACTAGCACAAGCAAGCCATAATAGACAACCAAAAAAGAAACACAAAAAGGATAAAAGTTGCTTGTTACTTTGGACTTAGAATAATTTTATTCTGCTGCTGACATGATGAAGCATCAACACCCACAAAGTCAAGCATTAGCTCCATTGTTTAGCAGATTCCACTTCCATATAAGAGATTAAATTGCACTCTTTTCTTGTTCTGTTCAGTATCCTCTGTTTCTTTGTTCTGCTCAACATCTTCTGTTTGCATAAGAAAATCATGCCTGCAGAGCTAGTTGGTGGAGCATTTCTCTCTGCTACACTCCAAGTGGCTTTTGAGAGATTGGCTTCTCATGACATACTAGACTACTTCCGTTCAAGAGAGCTCAAGGATGGGTTGCTGAAAAGGCTACACATCACGCTAATTTCAATCAATCAAGTGCTTGAGGATGTTGAGGAAAGGCAGTATAGAAACCCCAATGTGAAGCAGTGGCTTGATGAGCTCAAAGATGCTGTGATGAGGCAGATGACCTGTGTATGAGGCAGATGTTAAGGATGTAATCCCACCCCATTTCCACAAATATCGTCCAGATAACGAAGATGCTTTAGATTGCTTGCATCACTAGGCAACTCAATGACACTACATTTTCTGATTTGTTCATGGAAATTGGGTGGGATTACATCCTTAATATTGGAGCAGTGGCTTAAGGGGCCACTAAAAATATAGATGGAAATGCCTGAAACATATAAGTGGAAAGCTCCTGATACTTGTCTTTTAGGACTATAAAATTCATGCTTTAATACTGAATTCTTACCTGCATTGTGAGCAAATCCTCTCTAAACATGGTGTTTAATCCATAAATTGGCTTTGACAGGTACAAAGATGGGTAATCAGGAAATGAGAAGAATCTGGAAGCAATCCATGGAGAAAATGACAAGGAAAGCAGCCTTACACCAAGTTTTTAGGTAGATACGGGCAGGAACACGGCCGTGTGTACCCCGTGTCTAACATCCAGAGGTTGCTGCTCAAGCTTATGGACAGACACAGCCAAGACCAGAACAGACACGGGCGTGTGTGAGGTCGTCTTGAACAGGCAGAGTCTACAAAGAAAGGATACGCCCAGAGCAGAGAAGGACACGGACCATGTCTAAGCGACACAGTCAGGACCAGAGAAGAACACGGCCGTGTATGATCTCGTGTTCAATGACCAGAAATGCAACATAAGTGACACCCCATGTCCAGAAAAGGAACACGGCCGTGTCAGAGCCGTGTTCGAGCTATTTCTAACTAAATGACCTAATTCTGCACAAGTATAAAAGGAAATCTGATGCATGTGTCAGAGAAGGTCGTACTTGGGAAGAAAAGGAGCAGAAGAACTAGAGGAGGAAGGGGAGCAATTTCGACTCGATTGACATAGAGTTTCTTCTTCTTCTTCTTCTTTTCATCTCATGTTGAACTTTACCTATTTGCTTTTATTGAATTCAAGTATGAGTAGCTAAATTCTTAGTGTTAGGGGTTTGATGTAATTCAATTGTAATGAGGTTTCAAGATTGAATAAACTTGTTTTAGTACAACTCCTTTTGTTGAATGGAATTTACTGTTATTAATGTCTTTAAATGCTTATCTACCATTTGAATGGTTAAAAGATTCGTTTCGATACTAGGAATAGTAAGATCCGAATGTGCTCTGTAAATTCTGTCCTAAATTGAGTTATTCTAGGAATAGATAACTTCGTTTAGGTGGTATTAGATTAATTTTCTAGAACCTAATCACTTAGATTAATTAGTTGTGTCAAGGAATTGGACAAGTAATTAGTATAGGGAGGATAGTTTCACCAAGGAATTGAGTTCAATCACATTAAGGAAATAAACTGACAACAAAGGAATTGTAACTGAAATAAGTAGTTTAGTATTGTTTCTGAGATTACCTTGTCTATGAGGTAATCGAATTTGCAAGTGAATGAAATCAACCCATAACCTTTCTCATTCTTATTATCAATTTCACATTTAGATTGTTTCTTAAAGATTGTTTACGATATTGTTTGAGTTTTGTTACTTAGTTAATTGCAGCTGCTCATTCTTGGGCTGTCTTCAATCCAAACCATTTATCTTTCCAAATAGAATCTTTATTGGTGAAATTGGTAGTTGCTAGTCTTAATCCTCGTGGGAACGATACTCTATTCATCATTATATTACTTGTGTGACCCAATATACTTGCCGGAAAAAGTCCCATCAGCTCCCTCAAGGAATAGCATTCAGTAATAGCATGGTTTACAATCAATATGGTAAGTAATATTCCTTTAGTTTTGTTCTCTATTTCTTCTTTCTTTTCCTTTTTTTTTTTTTTTTATTATTTTACTAATTTTCTTTTGTTAATAATATGTTAAACTATTGGATATTTCTAAAACAATAGAAGAGGCTTTTCACTTAAAATTTGGAATGCTTATAGAGATGTATAGTAACTGTTAAACTTTTAACATATGTTGATTACATCATTGAGTTTGATGTTACTTATAGAACAAAAAATTAAAGACAAATTTTCTTAAATCTTCATTAAAACTCACAAAATGGTTGTTAACAACAACTTACTTACCTCACACGCAAGGCATGCAAACTATCACATCCTTATTCAATTCGATAGTTTACTAGCATAAGCAAGCCATAATAGACAACCAAAAAAGGAACACATAAAGGATAAAAGTTGCTTGTTACTTTGGACTTAGAATAATTTTATTCTGCTGCTGACATGATGAAGCATCAACACTCACAAAGTCAAGCATTAGCTCCATTGTTTAGCAGATTCCACTTCCATATAAGAAATTAAACTGCACTCTTTTCTTGTTCTGTTCAGTATCCTCTGTTTCTTTGTTCTGCTCAACATCTTCTGTTTGCATAAGAAAATCATGGCTGCAGAGCTAGTTGGTGGAGCATTTCTCTCTGCTACACTTCAAGTGGCTTTTGAGAGATTGGCTTCTCATGACACACTAGACTACTTCCGTTCAAGAAAGCTCAAGGATGTGTTGCTGAAAAGGCTACACATCACGCTAATTTCGATCAATCAAGTGCTTGAGGATGCTGAGGAAAGGCAGTATAGAAACACCAATGTGAAGCAGTGGCTTGATGAGCTCAAAGATGCTGTGTATGAGGCAGATGACCTGTTAGATGAGCTTGGTACAGAGGCAACTAATCGGACAAAAGGGTGAAGGATCAATAAGTTAGGCCACTTTTGCTTTTTGGGCCTGAACTAGAAGCGTAGGATCGAAATCTATCAAGGAATTTGGTTTAATAATACTCTCCAACAGGTTGATATGCTTAATAATTGACTTCTGCTTATCACAATTGAGTACTTTGTGAATTTACTTATTGTGCAGTAAAACATCCATTGTTGGCTTTAATTGCCAAATTTTGTAAAATTGAAAGGATATATATATATATACGCAGACATATTTGTTGAATCTGTGTTTCTGACTATATGAAATGCACTTTTTGCTATTTGTACTTTCAGAACATGTTGCTTTACATTGACTAAATTTTACTCCTTCCTTTTGTGGGCGGATTCATATTACTTCTGTGGTCCATGGAGAAGAACGGAAATTCTATGATGATGTAGGGCACTTTCTGCTTTCAGAGCTTGCATTGGAAGTGTTGATTGAAATCTGTGTGAAGCTCTTTCCTATTATGTCACTAAGGCGGAATTTGGCATCACCTTATCACAACTGAATCCTATGCAAAAAAATCCATTATTGCTTTTTTTGTCAGATTGAAGGAGGAAATTTATGTTGATGTTGTTGCTGAATGTGACGGTCCCATGTTGACCCTAAATATCCTAAATGTTAAAAAAATAAGTCCTTTTAGTTATTCTAATTCTTTTCATGTCATTTGCAAGGTTCAATATCATACAATCATTCCAGATATTGAAACTTCATATTATAAGTAGTTGGCAGAGAGAGAGAGAGAGTATATAAGTTAATAAATAACATACAACCAGCTCTGCTTAACATGCAACAATAACCATGCAGGTCTTTCACGTCTTCCTCAGCCATATTGGAAACTGGTTACAGAAAAAACATCTAAATAAACTGGTTTTAGCATTCTATTTGACAATTAAATCCAACACTTGAGGTTTCTTGCTTAAATCACTTGCGAAATTCAGTTGTGATAAGATGTCAGAGTTCCACCATAGCAACCCAAAGGTACAGTGTCTCTTCACCAAATTCCTTCCTTCTTGACAGTGTTCAATCTCCGCTTCCATTGCAGGCCTAATAAACAAAAAGTGTCATGTATCAAGTAGAACAAGAAATCAGAGCCAAAAGGGTTAAAAAACTTCAACAACAGGGAAATGCATTGATGAAAACTAAGCAGTATATCCTCTAAATACATATGTAGCAAATAATGTATTTAATTGTGAAAGAATTGCAACAGAATAAAAGGGTTGTTAATGAAGAAGATGTGTGCTCAAAATGACTAGAAGTTTAGAACAAAAGTCAATACAGATGAGCGCATTAGTGAACATATGTTGCTTTCCAATTTCAGCCTTCCTTTGTCTAACTGTCCTTTTCAAAATTTTCCATATTTTCAAGATTTCTTTTCCCTTTGAAATAAAGTATTTAACTCTGTTTTTCATCTATAAACGTTGATTGTATGTGCATCTACGTTGAGGCTGAAAATCAATTTCATTTATCTTCATTTCATTTCTACTCTCCTGTCTCCACAAGCAACGCAGAAAGGAATGCCTACGGATTACAACCTGGCCCTCTTTACCATGTTGTGCTGCTTAGCTATTCAGGAATGGACTTCTAACTTCTAATGGCTAATACTATGCTTAGAAAAATAACAGAAGAAAAGGACAAGTACAAGTTTTTCGTAAGAGTTGTGAAGATGTAATGCTCCCAATACTATCATTTTGAAGCAAAGGCTGACATGTATTTTTTTAACAAGGCAAGAAATTATTTCTTTGACACAACCATAAAATGCAATACCATCATAATGTGATTGAAAATTGGTTGAGATGCACCAACATCAGAGTCTCATCAAGCAGCCGATCCAACATGGCCACAAATCCAACCCCATTTTGTTTGTGGAAGCGATGCCTTAATCAGAAAATGAGCATATGATGTCAGATAAAGCACAGAAAACTTACAACAACACACACGTGCGTAATGTAGAAGAAGTACCTGTAAATCTAGGAGACCCAATCTTATCTCTTTGAGGAGCTTAGCTCATATGATCAGAACCCGATTAATCACTACACGACCGATGCGAGAAATTTTATCCCAATCTTGTCCTTTCCCCCTTTGGCACCGCAGCTCAAGCAATGGACAATTCATAATATGTAAATAAGAAAGGGACTTTGGTAAACCCTCTGCTGGCAAGAATTGGAAACTAGGGCAGTGGTGAATCATTAACTTTGCGAGAGATTTAAGGTGTACAAAGCCCTTGTAGTTAACCGTTTTTAGACTTGAGCAATCCCAGAACACGAGGGTTTTAAGATTGGTGGCAGCAGTCCCTCCTCTGGGAAGGACTCCACATTTTCAAAGTCATCACCAACCCAGAATGTTTTCAGAGAATGGAGTTTCTGTAAATCCCACTCCCTGCGGTTGGCAATGAGTTTGGGGCAATCCTTGATACAAAAAAAGCCTAGACTTGAAGGCAGACCCCCCTGGGGAAGTGATTTTAGCTCTGGACAACCCCTTAAATCAAGAAAATAAAGAGATGGGAGAAGGGTATGTATGTTTTCTGGCAGTGACTTGAGATTACTCAAATTCAAAAGGCAGATGGTTTCAAGTTTGAGAGCAGAGAATCCTCCATCAGGGAATAAGACAAGCTTAGGACATTTTGAAATCTCTAACCGAGTGAGGGACATGACATACGGATTATTTCCCGTGGAGAATGGAAAAACATTAAGATTTGGACAGTCACGCAAACGTAAATATTGAAGATTTGGGAACAAGTCTAGTGAGAAAAGCATGATCACATCGCAACCACTTATCCATAGCCTCCCAAGAGAGTTAGCGAACCTCAGCTCTTCATCATAGGCATTAGGCAATACAAGTTGATCAAGGAATGACCCGTTGGCATTTAGCTCTTCTAGTGCGGCTGCTTTGGGAAGTGATGCTTCAAGCCGTTGGCAATTCTCAATCACCAGTTTTTTCATTGAAGGGAGGCAACGAGGCAGGACCTTTCTCAGTTTGGGACAATCTCTTATATGAAGCTCTTGAAGACAAGGGAAATATTCATCTTCCTTGTCACAATCGAAAAAGAGCCATTCTTCCCATTCTCTCATACCCTCAAATTTCAATATTTCAAGGCGCCTGAATGGAAGATTTGACGAGTTATCTCCATAAAACTCACTACCAATAACAACTATTGCATCAAAACCACAAATACAAAGCTCCTTAAGAAATGGAAGCTGCCCAAGTGATGGCAAGCTCAAACAGTGTTTACTTCCTTTCAGCTTAAGAGATGCTAAATTAAACAGGTAATGAGGCCCTAACCAATCTGGAAATCTGGTGCTACCGTAGCCTGTAACTGTGAGCTTTTTCAAGTTGCTATGAGGTTGGAGAGCATCCAAGACTCGCCTTTCAATTTCTGAGTCCTCATTGTCTTTACTCCATCCCAACTCTAATCCATCTAAATACATCTTATCTTTCATATTGGCTTCCACGGCATCCATAGGATCAATCACATTCTCAAGCTCTAAAATTGATAGCCTTCCTTGAAGATGCTTCAATTTCCCTAACTCCTTGACACTACATCCCGAGTGCTTGCTCACAAAAAAAGACGTCAGTGTTCGAAGATGATTTAGCCTTCCTATGTTCTGCGGCAACTTGTTTATCTTAGTTTCATAGAATTCAAGATGATGTAGATTGATCAGTTTGTGCAAATCAGAAGGCAACTCAGTCAAGCCCCAACATTCATTCAATTTCAAGGTTTGCAAATTATGCAGTATACAAATTGAATCAGGTAATTTATTAATATTACTACAAGAAAGATCTAGGTAACGCAAATGTTTTAAATTGCGTATGTCATCACCCAACTCAAAGGAATTAGCATATCCAAAGATTGATAATACACGCAAATATTTACATTTCGTCCACAAATCTTGAAGTACTTTGAGGTGTATGGTGGAGAGTTCAAGTCCTTCTATCCAGAATGGGATGAAACTCCGAAGTCGGTTACACTTGTAAATAGGCTCAAATCTTTCATATTTGTCATATCTTTTGGGTAAATATGAAAAGTGATGAGCCTTTTTTGCAATATCTTGCACCTTGTCACCCTCTAGCCGATTGAAAACAAAGTTCTCCCGACACAAATTTTGCTAAATCATTCAATAAATCATGCATAATGAACTTCTGACCATCATCTTGTGATTGCTGGAAAAATGACCTGGATTCTAATTCATTGAAGAATTCATAACCCAGTTCTTCTGCACATTTATCTCTTTGACATGATTGCAGCAATCCTTCTGCCATCCACAATTGGATTAGAACATCTTTCTCAATCTCAAAATCTTTAGGAAATATGGAACAATAAGCAAAACAATTTTTAAGATTAGAAGGAAGATAATGATAGCTCAATCTCAGTGCTGGAATAATCTCACTTATGTTCTCGGATAAATCCCAGAAATCACTTTCTAATATCTTAACTCATTCTTGGTGAGACAGTTTAGTGTGCAAGAGACTTCCCAATGTTTTTACAGCTAAAGGCAACCCTTTACACTTCTTAACAATCTTCCAACCAAGTAGTTCAAGATCAGCATTTGTACCAACATTGCTGTCATTGAAGGCATGCTTTGTAAATAACTTCCAACTATCTTCTTCTTCTAGTCTATGTAAATGATGTATTTGGGTGGAGTGCATGGCTAATGCTACGTTCCCATTTCGTGTTGTCACAAGGATTTTACTTCCGGGAGCTCCAAAGTAAAAGGGAACTAGTAAAACCTCCCAATTTGTACGATTCTCATCCCAGACATCATCCAGAACGAGTAAAAACCTTTTCTCCCACAGCCGCTCCTTCAATTCAAGTTGCAACAGATTAAGGTCTTTAGAATCTTCTACAGAAATACGAAAGGCTTTCAGAATTGCTTTTGTAACACTCACACCATCAAAGTCTTCCGAAATACACACCCAAGCTTTGAGTTGAAATTCATCATTCATCCTTTTTTCATTATAGACAAGCTGGGCCAGGGTGGTCTTACCCATCCCACCCATACCAACTATGCTAATTACAGATAGCTGCCTCTCCCTCACATTCTCAGATAGAAGAAACTTTATTACTTCTTCTTTATCATCATTTCTACCATATACGTTGGATTCATCCACCAAAGATGTAGTCGGCAACCTTTTTGACAATTTCCCACCAACTCCATGTTCTCCACCCGCACAAGTGCCCTCCTTCAATCCTAGCACACCCATTTGCTTTGCTAGAAACTCTAAGTTGTCTAGCGCTTTTTTTATCCTTGATTCAATTTCTTTGTCAAATGAATTAACAAAGGTAACGAAGAAGTTCCGTACCTTATTACTTGTAGTTGCTTCTGATTCAGATTCCAGCTTCAGTCGTGCTGCCTCTATAGCAATCTCATCTAACAAGTCATCAGCCTCATAGACAGCATCCTTAAGCTCCATAAGCCACTGCTTCACATTTGGGTTCTGAAACTGCTTTTTCTCAGCATCCTCAACAACTTGGTTGATAGATATCAGCGTGATTTGTAGTTTCTTCAGCAAGTCACCCTTGAGTTTCCTTGAGCTGAAATAGTCTGTTATGTCATGAGAAGCCAATCTTCCAAAAACCGCTTGAAAAGTTGCAGAGAGAAACGCTCCACCAACCAGCTCTAGAGCCATGGTGGTTTTCTGTATGGAAAGCGAGGATATTGAGCAGAACAAGGGAAGTGATTAAAGCCTGTGTGCAAGAAAATTAGATGGGAGATCTGGCATGTAATTGATGGAAGGTTTTCTTAATTCTATCTTTGCAAATACCTTGATGCTTCGTTTTTTAATGCTGCTTGACTTTGGGCAATGTAAAACAAGTTCAAATTTCAATCACTTTAGGTGATTTTGGTGGATTTGCTTGTCAGCTTTCTAGCTTACATAGGATTGCAGAAAGATTCCTTGTTAATTGATATATAATACGTATTACCTATAAATTAATGTAGTAGGTGTTTAGTTGATTAAGACTTTGCATCATTTATTTTCATTTTCAATAAAATATTTTTATTCATTTCAATATTCTGTCATTTCTATGCAAAAGATTTTATTGAAAGAAAGTACAAAACTGAGGCTATGAGAACCTAAGCTACAGCATTTGTGTCATCCTCAACGTCTATATTTCTTTGTGAATAGAAAAAGTATAATGAAATCAAGAAGTCTCAAATCTGTTTTAAAATCTAACATTTATTTTTAGAATAAAAGCATCTCAATTAACGTTCTGTTACTCTTGAATTCCCCATTCCCAGCAACTTACAAACAGAGGATGCTGAACAGAAGTTACAGAGCAAAGGAACTAAGTGGAAGTACGAGAAAAAGTCAGCTAGATGGAGGCACGGTTTCTGAGTAATGGAAGGTTGACTTTGTTCATTGCAAATACCTTGTAGCTTCGTTATTGTATGGCTTGACATGGACTTGGAGCAGTGCATAAGGTGTTCAAGATTCAATCATTTTAGGTGGTTTGTCCTATTTGCTTGTCCCCTTCTTTCCATAGCACTGTAGATTCTTCTATAAAAGATATATAATACGCATCACGAATAAATTAATGGTATTGACAATGACAAAAAAATAGACATAAATCATTATCTAAATGGCTGCTGTATATGACATGTATTTTCTTTTATTTTTTGGTTTAAATGTATTTTAATTTAGACAAATTTTGAATTAAATTCTTATAATTTTTTTTTTGTTTTTATAATTTGAAATTTTTTTAATTAGGTTACTGCCGTTACTTCAAATGATAAATTCGTTAATTTAATACTCACATAACAAATATTTTGTTTATATGATAATAAAAAAAATTAATGTAGTGCTAAAGTGACACACAAATTGTCAAAGTAGAGAGAGAAGAGAAGAAGTAGAAAGATAATATGGTGATAATTTTTGTGTGACTTTAGTACCACATCAACTTCTTTTATTACTACATACACAAGTAATTTGTCATGTAAGCACTAAATTAACAAATTTATAATTTTAAGTAATGACAGGGACTCAATTAAAAATAATTCAAACTATAAAGACCCCAAAAGAAAAAAAAAATTATAAGGACCTGATTTAAAATTTGTCAAAACTATAAAGACATGTAAGACATTTAAACTTTTATTTTTTTTCAATGAATTCTTCACCATTTTATTATGTCATTTTTCAAAACAAATGGTTTTAATATGACAAACAAGTCCCTTTAACGAGTCATACCGGAAATACAGACATTGACAAACTCAAAGTGACCCAGCAAAAGAATCCACTAGGCATGGATATACATACTATAATGGACCATCCCAAAAGCCCAAAAATAGGACAAAGGCCCAACATTCCAGAGGCCCATTTAATTATTAAAGGTGTTGGGCGACCCGATAGCCCATTGTGTGACCCGCCAGCTCGCCCTGGGCAAACCGCTAGAAGACCCGAATTTCTCCTATAAATAGCCCCTGCTATCAAAGGTGAGGGGATCCCGAAAAACTTGCTTGATCTACACTATCAGATCGGAACGAACTAACTTAATCTTCGGAGACTGGAAATAAGAGTCCGGCCCACCTTTTTTCTATTTCAGGGAACCTCGGTCTTCGAGCTACATTGACCTCGGCATTAAACCACCTCGGGATTTGACAACCTCGGAGATCTCCCAAATCGTCAAGTATCCTCACCATCTCTAAAGCTACGCGTGACATAACTCGACCTGCAACTCAAGCATCGTCATTTGGCGTCATCTGTGGGAAACAAAGTTTTCTCCTAACACCTACAAATCTCATTGGCTGATCCTGAGTTTGGCATTATGGGTACGAACGCCCCGCCAACTCCCAACATTCCACTTCCTCCTATCAGGGAGAGCCAAACCACGCCCCCTATGGATAAGCAGCTTGCGGGCCATTTGGAGACAATTTGCGAAGCACCCTTGGAAGAATCCCGCCCTGAGCAAATCGGCAATACTCTGCAATGCCTTCTACAAGAAATCCAAACTCTAAAACGCGAGAGAGCGGAATATAAGGCTGAGATAGCAAATTTCAAGAAAAAACAAGATTCCTACAAAAATGAGCAAACAAAGGGCACACCACTCTACCAACCATTTGCCGAGATGATAGCCAGCGAGTCAAATTTCGCAAATAGCCGACCAGGAATACGCCGGAACGGCCCCGAAACCTCATTCCACCTGCATAAGGACAGTCTTCCTTACTCCGAAAGCTCCCCCGCTTTCTCTCAGGGCAGCCCTAAAAAATACAGAAGAATAGGCCTGCATCCGTTCACCAGCCTATAATGGATTATCAAGTACCAATCAGTTTCCGATTACCCCAACTTGAGCCTTTTGATGGCTCCTATGATCCTAGGGAGCACCTAGAAAACTTTAACTCTATCATGCTCCTAACAGGATCAGTAGATGAGGTCATGTGTCGGGCTTTCCCTACTACCTTACGTTGGGCAGCCCTTCAATGGTTCTCAAATCTCCCCACAACCAGCATCTCTAGCTTCAGTCAAATGTCTGAACTCCTGGTAGCCCGTTTTTCCACCAACGTAACTCACTAACGCTCCTCCGCCATATTGGCCACCCTCAAGCAAGGGGAAGCAGAATCTTTAAAAGACTACATGAATCGCTATACCAAACTCTCTTTGCAAATTCGAGACCTAACCGATTCAATAGTAATGCACGCCATCCAGGCAGGGCTCCGCCCCGGTCGACTTCATGAAAGACTAACTCTCGACCCTCCTGAAAGTTTGTCCAAACTCCTGACTATGACCTCCAAGCCTATTAACCTAGAAGAAGTGCTAGGAGAATCGGAGAAAAATAAAAAAGATAAAAAACCAGCGGAAGATCGCAAAACAGGTCGGAGAGATAAATCTCCTATCCGTTCTCGGTTTGAATCCTTTACCCTTCTCAATCAGTCTAAAACTCGGGTACTGGAGGAGATATGTCAAAAAAAATTAGCCCAGCTCCCACAGCTAAAAGGGGACGTCGGTGCGGACAAAGACAAGTATTGCACTTTCCACCAAGGCCACGGCCATAGTATCGACGATTGTAGACATCTCCGTAATCTTATCGAGGATCTGATCCGAAGGGGATATTTGCAGAAATTCCAAGTTGAAGCTCCAATCTCGGCCCCAAAACCACAAAGTAGGGACAGCCAATATCCACCAAGATCTCCTCAGAGGAATCCTAACACAAGTCGAAACAGACGTCGAAGCGGATCTCCTTCACGTCGGCAACCTATCCCTCAAGATGATCCAAGGCGCAGTGCCACTGGCACCATAAACACAATTGCAGGAGGGTTCGCAGGTGGCGGAACCTCGAAATCCTCCAGAAAAAGGCATGAGCGAGCCGCAGCTCGACACAAAAAATAAGTTTTCAACACCTCTACTACAATCTGGAAAAATCGAAAAGTCACGGTTATCTCTTTTTCAGACAATGAGTACGCTAGCATTGACCGAGAGCATGACGACCCTGTGGTCATATCTTGCTTTGTAGCGAATTACGAGGTCCGAAAGGTCTTGATCAACTAAGGGAGCTCTGCAGATATTCTTTTTTACCGAACATTCCATAAGCTCGGTATTCCACGATCCGAGTTAGAATACTACCCTGGGACCCTCGTTGGATTCTCAGGAGCACAGGTAGAAGTTAAAGGCACAGGTCACCATAGGGGAATATCCCGACCTCGCCAATGCGACAGTCAAATTCCTAGTAGTAGACTGTCCGTCAGCATATAATGCCATTTTCGACCGACCATCTCTCAACTGTTTGGAAGTAATAGTCTCAACAAAACACCTTTTGCTCAAATTTCCGACGACACTGGGAAAAGTCGGTCAAGCTAGGGGAGACCAACTTCTGGGTAGAACATGCTATAACATAAGTCTCATCATCGACTATTCTCGACCTCCGGCTCATTTGGTAGCCAATCAAGTCGGAACAAGTGTGCAAACCCCTATTCAAGAACTTGATAACAGAGAACTAAAAGTTGAGCTTCGGCCCGCGCCGCAAGGCAATCTAAAACCTCTTCAGGTAGGGGAAAATCAAGGTCAGACAATCCAAGAAGCTCACTGACCTTCTAGCTGCCAATGCTGACCTATTCGCATGGACAGCATTAGACATACCAGGTATTGACCCAAAATTCATCTGTCATAAGCTTGCCATAAATGCAAATGCTAAACCTGTCTCCCAGAAAAAATGAGTCGTCAGTCCCGAGAAGCATAAAGGAATCCAAGAAGAGGTGCGAAAGCTCCTTGATGCTGGGTTCATAAGGGAAATACCCTACGCGACTTGGCTTTCTAACGTAGTAATGGTCAAAAAATCAAATGGCGAATGTGCGTGGATTTCTCCTACCTCAATAAAGTCTGCCCTAAGGACCCATATCCGCTCCCTAGCATTGATAAGCTCGTTGATGAGGCGTCGGGATATAAACTCTTAAGTTTTATGGATGCATACTCTGGGTACAACCAAATTAAAATGCATCTCGACGACGAGGAGAAAATGACATTCATCACCGAGAGGGCCATATACTGTTATACAGTGATGCCATTTGGTTTAAAAAATGCAGGAGCAACCTATCAAAGGTTGATAAACCAAGTATTGAAAAAACATATCGGTAGAAACGTGGAGGTTTATGTTGACGACATGCTTGTCAAATCCAATTCCGATGATCAACATATAGTAGACCTAGAAGAAACATTCACCGAACTCCGAAAACATAACATGCAGTTGAATCCTTCTAAATGAGCTTTCGGCGTAGAGGCTAGAAAGTTCCTCGGTTTCATGTTAACTCACAGGGGTATCGAGGCTAACCCCGATAAGTGCAAAGCTATTATAAACATGGAACCACCCAGAACCATTTGTGAAGTCCAAAGACTGGCAGGAAGAATTGCCGCCCTTTCTAGGTTCATGTCCAGATCGGCAGACAAAGTTTTCCCTTTCTTCAAAGCCCTCAAAAAAATTAAACATTTTCAATGGACGGAAGAATGTCAACAGACTTTCAACCAATTAAAAGAATACTTGAAGTGCCCGCCCATTCTTTCTAAGCCAAAGCAGGGGGAAACTTTGTTCATATACCTAGCCAGCAGCGATCAGGCAGTGAGCTCGGCCCTAGTTCGGGAAGAAGCCAATTTGCAATTTCCTATATACTACACCAGTCATGCCCTGCATGCTTCTGAACTCAAATATCGCAAGATCGAAAAGCTAGCTTATGCTCTCCTCCTTTCAGCACGGCGTTTACGACCATACTTTCAGAACCATATCATAGTTGTCCGCACCGATCAACCAATCTGGCAGATACTTCAAAAACCCGACCTAGCAGGACGAATGCTGGGGTAGTCTGTGGAACTCTCTGAACACACAATCACCTACGAAAGAAGAGGGGCTATCAAAGCCCAATCTCTCGCCGATTTTGTAGTTAAGCTCACTTGACCTGAGGCTCCCTATTCCGAGTTAGAAAACCCCTTCAAGTGGACACTTTCGGTGGACGGATCTTCCAATCTTAAAGGAGGAGGGGCTGGAATAGTGGTAGAAGGGCCGAGAGGTGTGATAATCGAACAATCACTACATTTTGAATTTATAGTTTCTAACAATCAAGCAGAGTATGAGGCGCTTATAGCCGGCCTACGTTTAGCTTTGGAGCTCGGGGCTGAAACCCTCAAGATCCAAACCGACTCGCAATTGATTACTAGTCAAATAAAAGGAGAATACCAGGCAAAAGACCCGCAAATGGTTAAGTATTTAGACAAAGTCAAAACTTACCTCAAAAAACTCAAAAAATTTGAAATATGCCACATCTCACGAGCGGAGAATACCCGAGCTGACAATCTTTCCAAGCTAGCTAGCAGTAAAAAGCCCGGCCATAATCAGACCGTCATACAGGAAACTCTCCTTCATCCGAGTATCACGCATGATGAAATAACTGCCATAGACATGGAACCATCATCCTGGATGTCCCCGATCATTCATTACCTCCGAACAGGATAGCTACCTCGGGAGAAAGTCGAAGCTCGGAAACTACAGAGAATCGCGTGCAACTATTGTTTAGAAAGCGACATCCTGTACAAACGTGGATATTATACCCCGCTTCTCAAATGTTTGGCTCCAAAACATTCTTCCTATGTGTTACAGGAAATTCACTTAGGAATATGTAGGCATCACATAGAAGCACGGTCCCTAGCGACCAAGGTCCTCTGAGCTGGATATTATTGGCCAACTATGCGGACCGACTCCTCCGAACTTGTTAGAAAATGTGACAAATGTCAAAAATTTGCGCATATCCACCAAGCACCGTCTTCCGACCTATTCACTATAGTCGAGCCCTAGCCATTTTGTCGATGGGGTCTCGACCTCCTGGGACCTTTCTCCATAGCAACCGAGCAAAAGAAATACTTAATCGTCGCAATAGATTATTTTTCTAAATGGATTGAGGCAGAACCCTTGGCCAAAATCACGGTCAAAAATGCTAAAAAGTTCCTTCAAATATTTATCATTTGCAGGTTTGGAATCCCACATACAATAACTACCGACAATGGGACCCAGTTCACCGACCATGGATTCCGATCTTTTTGCGCTAATTTACAGATAAGGCTAAATTTTACTTCGGTTGAACACCCTCAAGCTAATGGACAAGTCGAGGCAGCAAACCGGATAATTTTAGAAGGACTGAAGAAAAGGCTGAGCCTTACCAAAAGCAGATGGACAGAAGAGCTCCCTTGGGTACTATGGTCTTACCGAACAACCCCTCAGACCTCTACCAAAGAATCGCCCTATAAACTTACATATGGGGCTAAAGCAATAATACCTGTAGAAGTCGGAGAGCCAAGCTTCAGAAGAGTTTTGTTCGATACCGAACAAAACCAAGAGACAATGTACACAAATCTGGAGTTGCTTGACGAAGAAAGGGAAAAAGCCAAAATCAAAATGTTGGCATAGAAAGAAAGAATCACCCGATACTATAACACAAAAGTCCGAGCTAGAAATTTCCGATCAAGCGACCTCGTCCTCCGAAAAGCCTCAATCACAAGAAAACACATCAATGAGGGCAAATTGGCCCCCAACTGGGAGGGCCCGTACAGAGTAGGCGAATCCCTTGGAAAAGGGGCGTACAAGCTCCTAACTATGGAAGAGATTCCAATTCCCCGAACTTGGAATGTAAGTAATATCCGAATATATGAAGAGTAACATTTCCTTTTGAAATATATACCGATCTAAATCAACGTTTGTAAACTCCATCGCGAGTACAAACCGATCTCAATCAAAGTTTGTAAGCTCCATCGCGAGTACAAACCGATCTCAATCAAAGTTTGTAAACTTCATCGCGAGTACAAACCGATCTCAATCAAAGTTTGTAAACTCCATCGCGAGTATAAACCGATCTCAATCAATGTTTGTAAACTTCATCGCGAGTACAAACCGATCTCAATCAAAGTTTGTAAACTCCATCGCGAGTACAAACCGATCTCAATCAAAGTTTGTAAACTCCGTCGCGAGTACAAACCAATCTTAATCAAAATCTTATAAATTCTCACAAGTGTAAACTAATCTAAACAAAAGCAGTCCCTCCTCTGGGAAGGACTCCACATTTTCAAAGTCATCACCAACCCAGAATGTTTTCAAAGAATGAAGTTTCTGTAAATCCCACTCCTTGCGGTTGGCAATGAGTTTGGGGCAACCCCTGATATCAAGAAAGGCTAGACCTGACGGCAAACCCCCCCGGGGAAGTGATTCTAGTTCTGGACAACCGTTTAAACTAAAATAATTAAGAGATGGGAGAAGGGTATGCATGTTTAGAGGCAGTGACTTGAGATTACTCAAATTGAAAAGGGAGATGATTGTAAGTTTGGGAGCAGAGAATCCTCCATCAGGGAATGAGACAAGCTTAGGACATTCTGAAATATATAACCGAGTGAGGGACATGACATACGGATTATTTCCCGTGGGGACTGGAAAAGCATTAAGATTTGGACAGTCACGCAAACGTAAATATTGAAGATTTGGGAACAAGTCTAGTGAGAAAGGCCTGATTCCGTGGCCACCACTAATCCTTAGATACCAAAGAGAGTCAGCGAAGCCCAGCTCTTCAACACAGGCTTCAGTAAGTACAAGTTGATCAAGGAATGACCCGTTGGCAGCACTTCCACTAATATCTCTGTTTTCCATTAGCTCTAGCTCTTCCAGAGCGACTGCTTTGGGAAGTGATGCTTCAAGCAGTTGGCAATTCTCAATCACCAGTTTTTTCATTGAAGGGAGGCAACGAGGCAGGACCTTTCTCAGTTTGGGACAATCTCTTATACAAAGCTTTTGAAGACAAGGGAAATATTCATCTTCCTTGTCACAGTCGAAAAAGAGCCATTCTTCCCATTCTCTCATACCCTTAAATTTCAATATTTCAAGGCGCCTGAATGGAAGATTTGACAAGTTATCTCCATAAAACTCACTACCAATAACCACTATTGCATCAAAACCACAAATACAAAGCTCCTTAAGAAATGGAAGCTGCCCAAGTGATGGCAAGCTGAAACAGTATTTACTTCTTTTCAGCTCAAGAGATGCTAAATTAAACAAGTAATGAGGCCCTAACCAATCTGGAAATCTGGTGCCACCGTAGCCTGTAACTGTGAGCTTTTTCAAGTTGCTATGAGGTTGGAGAGCATCCAAGACTCGCCTTTCAATTTCTGAGTCCTCATTGTCTTTATTCCATCCCAACTCTAATTCATCTAAATTCATCTTATCTTTCATTTTGGCTTCCACGACATCCACAGGATCAATCACATTCTCAAGCTCTAAAATTGATAGCCTTCCTTGAAGATGCTTCAATTTTCCTAACTCCTTGACACTACATCCCAAGTGCTTGCTCACAAAAAAAGACGTCAGTGTTCGAAGATGATTTAGCCTTCCTATGTTCTGCGGCAACTTGTTTATCTCAGTTTCATAGAATTCAAGATGATGTAGATTGATCAGTTTGTGCAAATCAGAAGGCAACTCAGTCAAGCCCCAACATTGGTTCAATTTCAAGGTTTGCAAATTATGTAGTATACAAATTGAATTAGGTAATTTATTAATATTACTAAAAGAAAGATCTAGGTAATACAGATGCTTTAAATTGCATATATCATCACCCAACTCAATGGAATTATCATATCCGGAGATTGATAATACACGCAAATATTTACATCTCATCAACAAATCATGAAATACTTTGAGGTGTATGGAGGAGGGTTCAAATCCCTCTATCCAGAATGGGATGAAACTTCGAAGTCGGTTACACTTGTAAATAGGCTCAAATCTTTCATAATTGTCATATCTTTTAAGTGAATATGAAAAGTGATGAGCCTTTTTTGCAATATCTTGCACCCTGTCACCCTCTAGCCGAAAACAAAGTTCTCCCGACACAAATTTTGCTAAATCATTCAACAGATCATGCATAATGAACTTCTGATCATCATCTTGTGATTGTTGGAAAAATGACCTGGATTCTAATTCATTGAAGAATTCATAACCCAGTTCTTCTACACATTTATCTCTTTGACAAGATTGTAGCAATCCTTCCGCCATCCACAATTGGATTAGGACATCTTTCTCAATCTCAAAATCTTTAGGAAATATGGAACAATAAGCAAAACAATTTTTAAGATTAGAAGGAAGATAATGGTAGCTCAATCTCAGTGCTGGAATAATATCACTTATGTTCTCGGATAAATCCCAGAAATCACTTTCTAATATCTTAACCCATTCTTGGTGAGACAGTTTAGTGTGCAAGAGACTTCCCAATGTTTTTACAGCTAAAGGCAACCCCTTACACTTCCTAACAATCTGCCTACCAAGTAGTTCAAGATCAGCATTTGTACCAACATTGCTGTCACTGAAGGCATGCTTTGTAAACAACTTCCAACTATCTTCTTCTTCTAGTTTCTGTAAATGATGTATTTGGGTGGAGTGCATGGCTAATGCTACGTTCCCATTTCTTGTTGTCACAATGATTTTACTTCCGGGAGCTCCAAAGTAAAAGGGAACTAGTAAAACCTCCCAATTTCTACGATTCTCATCCCAGACATCATCCAGAAAGAGTAAAAACCTTTTCCCCTTCAGCCGCTCCTTCAATTCAAGTTGCAACAGATTAAGGTCTTTAGAATCTTCTACAGAAATACGAAAGGCTTTCAGAATTGCTTTTGTAACACTCACACCATCAAAGTCTTCTGAAATACACACCCAAGCTTTGAGTTGAAATTCATCATTCATCCTTTTTTCATTATAGACAAGCTGGGCCAGGGTGGTCTTACCCATCCCACCCATAGCAACTATGCAAATTACAGATAGCTGCCTCTCCCTCACATTCTCAGATAGAAGAAACTTTATTACTTCTTCTTTATCATCATTTCTACCATATACGTTGGATTCATCCACCAAAGATGTAGTCGGCAACCTTTTAGACAATTTCCCACCAACTCCATATTCTCCACCCGCACAAGTGCCCTCCTTCAATCCTAGCTCACCCTTTTGCTTTGCAAGAAACTCTAAGTTCTCTAGCATTTTTTTTATCCTTGATTCAATTTCTTTGTCAAATGAATTAACAAAGGCAACAAAGAAGTTCCGTACCTTATTACTTGTAGTTGCTTCTGATTCAGCTTCCAGCTTCAGTCGTGCTGCCTCTATAGCAATCTCACCTAACAAGTCATCAGCCTCATAGACAGCATCCTTAAGCTCCATAAGCCACTGCTTCACATTTGGCTTCTGAAACTGCTTTTTCTCAGCATCCTCAACAACTTGGTTGATAGATATCAGCGTTATTCGTAGTTTCTTCAGCAAGTCACCCTTGAGTTTCCTTGAGGTGAAGTAGTCTGTTATGTCATGAGAAGCCAATCTTTCAAAAACAGCTTGAAAAGTTGCAGAGAGAAACGCTCCACCAACCAGCTCTAGAGCCATGGTGGTTTTCTGTATGGAAAGGGAGGATATTGAGCCGAACAAGGGAAGTGATGAAAGCCTGTGTGCAAGAAAATTAGATGGGAGATCTGGCTTGTAATTGATGGAAGGTTTTCTTAATTCTATCTATGCAAATACCTTGATGCTTCGTTTTTTAATTGCTGCTTGACTTTGGGCAATGTAAATTAATGTAGTAGGTGTTTAGTTGATTAAGACTTTGCATCATTTATTTTCATTTTCAATAAAATATTTTTATTCGTTTCAATATTCTGTCATTTCTTTGCAAAAGATTTTATTGAAAGAAAGTACTAAACTGAGGCTATGAGAACCTAAGCTACAGCATTTGCGTCATCCTCAGCGTCTACATTTCTTTGTAAATAGAAAAAGTATAATGAAATCATGAAGTCTCAATTCTGTTTTAAAATCTAACATTTATTTTTAGATTAAAAGCATCTCAATTAACGTTCTGTTACTCTCGAATTCCCCATTCCCAGCAACTTACAAACAGAGGATGCTGAACAGAAGTTACAGAGCATAGGAACTAAGTGGAAGTACGAGAAAAAGTCAGCTAGATGGAGACAAGGTTTCTGAGTAATGGAAGGTTGACTTTGTTCATTGCAAATACCTTGTAGCTTCGTTATTGCAGTACATAAGGCGTTCAAGTTTCATAGCACTGAAGATTCCTCTATAAAAGATATATAATACGCATCACGAATAAATTAATGGTATTGACAATGACAAAAAATAGACCTAAATCATTATCTAAAAGGCTGCTGTATAAGACAGGCATTTTCTTTTATTTTTGGTTTAAATATACTGTAGTTTAAATGAATTTTAAATCAAATTTTTATAATTTTTTTTTTTAGATTTTTATAGTTTAATTTTTTTTAATTGAGTCCCTACTATTATTCTAAATTATAAATTCGTTAATTTAGTATTCACATGGTAAACATTTTGCCTATATGACAATAAAAGAAGTTGATGTGGCGCTAAAGTAGCACACAAATTACTAAAGTAGAGAGAGAAGGAAAGAAGAAGAAAAATGATATGGTGACAATTTTTGTGCCACTTTGGCACCACATCAACTTCTTTTATTGTCACATAGATAAATCGTTTATCATGTGAGTATTAAATTAACAAATTTATAATTTTAGGTTACGACAGAGACTCAATTAAAAATAATTCAAACTATAAGGACCTCAAAAAAAGAAAAAAAAAATTATAAATATCTGATTCAAAATTCATCCAAATTATAAGGACCTGTAATACATTTAAACCTTTATTTTTTGTCATTGAATTCTTCACCAATTTATTGTGTCATTTTTCAAAACAAATGGTTTTAATATGACAAACAAGTCCCTTTAACGAGTCATACAGGAAATACAGGCATTGACAAACTCAAAGTGACCCAGCAAAAGAATCCACTAGGCATGGATATACATACTGTAATGGACCATCCCAAAAGCCCAAAAATAGGACAAAGGCCCAACATTCCAGAGGCCCATTTAATTATTAAAGGTGTTGGGCGACCCGATAGCCCATTGTGTGACTCGCCAGCTCGCCCTGGGCAAACCGCCAGAAGACCCGAATTTCTCCTATAAATAGCCCCTGCTATCAAAGGTGAGGGGATCCCGAAAAACTTGCTTGATCTACACTATCATATCGGAACGAACTAACTTAATCTTCGGAGACCGGAAATAAGAGTCCGGCCCACCTTTTTCCTATTTCAGGGAACCTCGGTCTTCGCCGAATCCAAAGCACACTGACCTCGAGCGCCACCGACCTCGAGCTACATCGACCTCGGCATTAAACCACCTCGGGATTTGACAACCTCAGAGATCTCCCAAATCGTCAAGTATCCTCGCCATCTCTAAAGCTACGCATGACATAACTCGACTTGCAACTCAGACATCGTCATTTGGCGCCGTCTGTGGGAAATAAAGTTTTCTCCTAACACCTACAAATCTCATTGGTTGATCCTGAGTTCGGCATTATGGGTACGAACGCCCCGCCAACTCCCAACATTCCACCTCCTCCTATCAGGTAGAGTCAAACCACGCCCCCCATGGATAAGCAGCCTGCGGGCCATTTGGAGACAATTTGCGAAGCACCCTTGGAAGAATCCCGCCCTGAGCAAATCGGCAATACTTTGCAATACCTTCTACAAGAAATCCAAACTCTAAAACGCGAGAGAGCGGAAGATAAGGCTGAGATAGCAAATTTCAAGAAAAAGCAGGATTCCTCCAAAAATGAGCAAACAGAGGGCACACCGCTCTACCAACCATCTGGCGAGATGATAGCCAGCGAGTCAAATTTCATAAATAGCCGACCAGGAATACGCCAGAGCAGCCCTGAAACCTCATTCCACCTGCGTAAGGACAGTCTTCCTTACTCCGAAAGCTCCCCCGCTTTCTCTCAGGGCAGCCCTGAAAAATACAGGAGAGTAGGCCGGCATCCATTCACCCAGCCTATAATGGATTATCAAGTACCAATCGGTTTCCGATTACCCCAACTCGAGCCTTTTGATGGCTCCTCCGATCCTAGGGAGCACCTAGAAAACTTTAACTCTATCATGCTCCTAACAAGATCAGTAGATGAGGTCATGTGTCGGGCTTTTCCCACTACCTTACGTCGGGCAGCCCTTCAATAGTTCTCAAATCTCCCCCCAACCAGCATCTCTAGCTTCAGTCAAATGTCTGAACTCCTGGTAGCCCGTTTTTCCACCAATGTAACTCATCAGCGCTCCTCCGCCATATTGGCCACCCTCAAGCAAGGGGAAGCAGAATCTTTAAAAGACTACATGAATCGCTATACCAAACTCTTTTTGCAAATTCGAGACCTAACCAATTCAGTAGCAATGCACGCCATCCAGGCAGGGCTCCGCCCCGGTCGACTTAATGAAAGACTAACTCTCAACCCTCCTAAAAGCTTGTCCGAACTCCTGACTATGACCTCCAAGCCTATTAACCTAGAAGAAGTGCTAGGAGAATCAGAGAAAAATAAAAAAAAATAAAAAACCAGCGGAAGATCGCAAAACAGGTCGGAGAGATAAATCCCCTATCCGTTCTCGGTTTGAATCCTTTACCCTTCTCAATTAGTCTAAAACTCGGGTACTGGAGGAGATATGTCAGACAAAATTAGCCCAGCTCCCACAGCCAAAAGGGGACATCGGTGCGGACAAAGACAAGTATTGCGCTTTCCACCAAGGCCACGGCCATAGTACCAACGATTGCAGACATCTCCGTAATCTTATCGAGGATCTGATCCGAAGAGGATATTTGCAGAAATTCCGAGCTGAAGCTCCAATCCCGGTCCCAAAACCACAAAGTAGGGATAGCCAATATCCACCAAGATCTCCTCAAAAGAATCCTAATACAAGTCGAAATAGACATCGAAGCCGATCTCCTCCACGTCGGCAACCCACCCCTCAAGATGATCCAAGGCGCAGTGCCACTGGCACCATAAACACAATTGCAGGAGGGTTCGCAGGTGGCGGAACCTCCAAATCCTCCAGAAAAAGGCATGAGCAAGCCCCAGCTCGACACAAAAAAGAAGTTTTCAACACCTCCACTACAATCCGAAAAAATTGAAAAGTCATGGTTATCTCCTTTTAAGACAATGACTATGCTAGCATTGACCGAGAGCATGACGACCCCGTGGTCATATATTGTTTTGTAGCGAATTACGAGGTCCGAAAGGTCCTGATTGACCAAGGGAGCTCGGCAGATATTCTTTTTTACCGAACATTCCATAAGCTTGGTATTCCACGATCCGATTTAGAATACTACCCTGAGACCCTCGTTGGATTCTCAGGAGCACAGGTAGAAGTTAAAGGCACCATTGCTCTTCGGGTCACCATAGGGGAATATCTCGACCTCGCCAATGCGATAGTCAGATTCCTAGTAATAGACTGTCCGTCAGCATATAATGTCATTTTCAACCGACCATCTCTCAACTGTTTGGAAGCAATAGTCTCAACAAAACACCTTTTGCTCAAATTCCCGACGACACTGGGAAAAGTCGGTCAAGCTAGGGCAGACCAACTTCTGGGCAGAACATGCTATAACATAAGTCTCACCATCGACTATTCTCGACCTCCGGCTCATCTGGTAGCCAATCAAGTCGGAACAAGTGCGCAAACCCCTATTCAAGAACTTGATAACAGAGAACTAAAAGTTGAGCTTCGGCCCGCGCCGCAAGGCAATCTAAAACCTCTTCAAGTAGGGGAAAATCAAAGTCAGACAATCCAAATAGGATCCAGCATAGCTCCTGAAAAAGTCAGGAAGCTCACTGACCTTCTAGCTACCAATGCCGACCTATTCGCATGGACAGCATCAGACATACCAAGTATTGACCCAAAATTCATCTGTCATAAGCTTGCCATAAATGCAAATGCTAAACCTGTCTCCCAGAAAAAATGAGTCGTCGGTCCCGAGAAGCAGAAAGCAATCCAAGAAGAGGTGCGAAAGCTCCTTGATGCTGGGTTCATAAGGGAAATACCCTACGTGACTTGGCTTTCTAACGTAGTAATGGTCAAAAAACCAAATGGAAAATGACGAATGTGCGTGGATTTCTCCGACCTCAATAAAGTCTGCCCTAAGGACCCATATCCGCTCCTTAGCATTGATAAGCTCGTCGATGAGGCGTCGGGATATAAACTCTTAAGTTTTATGGATGCATATTCCGGGTACAACCAAATTAAAATGCATCCCGACGACGAGGAGAAAATGACATTCATCACCGAGAGTGCCATATACTGTTATACAGTGATGCCATTTGGTTTAAAAAACGCAGGAGCAACCTATCAAAGGTTGATAGACCAAGTATTGAAAAAACATATCGGTAGAAACGTGGAAGTTTATGTTGATGATATGCTTGTCAAATCCAATTCCGATGATCAACATATAGTAGACCTAGAAGAAGCATTCACCGAACTCCGAAAACATAACATGCGGTTGAATCCTTCTAAATGCGCTTTCGGCGTAAAGGCTGGAAAGTTCCTCGGTTTCATGTTAATTCACAGGGGTATCGAGGCTAACCCCGATAAGTGCAAAGCTATTATAAACATGGAACCACCCAGAACCATTCGTGAAGTCCAGAGACTGGCTGGAAGAATTGCCACCCTTTCTAGGTTCATGTCCAGATCGGCAGATAAAGCTCTCCCTTTCTTCAAAGCCCTCAAAAAAATTAAACATTTTCAATGGACGGAAGAAAGTCAACAGACTTTCAACCAATTAAAAGAATACTTGAATTGCCTGCCCATTCTTTCTAAGCCAAAGCAGGGGAAAACTTTGTTCATATACCTAGCCAGCAGCGATCAGGCAGTGATTGGCCCTAGTTCGGGAAGAAGCCAATTTGCAATTTCTTATATACTACACCAGTCATGCCCTGCAAGCTTCTGAACTCAAATATCGCAAGATCGAAAAGCTAGCTTATGCTATCCTCCTTTCAGCACGGCATTTACGATCATACTTTCAGAACCATATCATAGCTGCCCGCAACGATCAACTAATCTAGCAGATACTTCAAAAACCCGACCTGGCGGGACGAATGCTGGGGTGGTCTGTGGAACTCTCTAAACACACAATCACCTACGAAAGAAGAGGGGCTATCAAAGCCTAATCTCTCGCCGATTTTGTAGTTGAGCTCACTTGACCTGAGGCTCTCTATTCCAAGTTAGAAAACCCCTTCAAATGGACACTTTCGGTGGACAGATCTTCCAATCTCAAAGGAGGAGGGGCTGAAATAGTGGTAGAAGGGCCGGGAGGTGTGATAATCGAACAATCACTACATTTTGAATTTACAGTTTCTAACAATCAAGCAGAGTATGAGGTGCTTATAGCTGGCTTGCGTTTAGCTTTGGAGCTCGGGGCCGAAACCCTCAAGATCCAAACCAACTCGCAATTGGTTGCTAGTCAAATAAAAGGAGAATACCAGGCAAAAGACCCGCAAATGGTTAAGTATTTAGACAAAGTCAAAACTTACCTAAAAAAACTCAAAAAAGTTGAAATATGCCACATCCTACGAGCGGAGAATACCCGAGCTGACATTCTTTCCAAGCTAGCCAGCAGTAAAAAGCCCGGCCACAATCAGACCGTCATACAGGAAACTCTCCTCCATCCGAGTATCACGCATGATGAAATAACTGCCATAGACATGGAACCATCATCCTGGATGTCCCCGATCATTCATTACCTCTGAATAGGAGAGCTACCTCAGGAGAAAGCCAAAGCTCGGAAACTACAGAGAATCGCGTGCAACTATTGTTTAGAAAGCAACATCCTGTACAAACGTGGATATTATACCCCGCTTCTCAAATGTTTGGCTCCAAAACATTCTTCTTATGTGTTACAGGAAATTCATCTAGGAATATGTGGGCATCACATAGGAGCACGGTCCCTAGCGACCAAGGTCCTCCGAGCTGGATATTATTGGCCAACTATGCAGGCCGACTCCTCCGAACTTGTTAGAAAATGTGACAAATGTCAAAAATATGCGCATATCCACCAAGCACCGTCTTTTGACCTATTCACTACAGTCGAGCCCTGGCCATTTTGTCGATGGGCTCTCGACCTCCTGGGTCCTTTCCCCATAGCAACCGAGCAAAAGAAATACTTAATCGTCACAGTAGATTATTTTTCTAAATGGATTAAGGCAGAACCCTTGGCCAAAATCACGGCCAAAAATGCTAAAAAGTTCCTTCAAATATTTATCATTTGCAGGTTCGGAATCCCACATACAATAACCACCGACAACGGGACCCAGTTCACCGATCATAGATTCCGATCTTTTTGCGCCGATTTATAGATAAGGCTAAATTTTACTTCGGTTGAACACCCTCAAGCTAATGGACAAGTCGAGGCAGCAAACCGGATAATTTTAGAAGGACTGAAGAAAAGGCTGAGCCTTACCAAAAGTAAATGGACGGAAGAGCTCCCTTGGGTACTATGGTCTTACCGAACAACCCCTCAGACCTCTACCAAAGAATTGCCCTATAAACTTACATATGGGGTTGAAGCAATGATACTTGTAGAAGTCGAAAAGCCAAGCTTCAGAAGAGAGCATTTCGATACTGAACAAAACCAAGAGGCAATGTACACAAATCTGGAGTTGCTTGACGAAGAAAAGGAAAAAGCCAAAATCAAAATGTTGGCATAGAAAGAAAGAATCACCTGATACTATAACACAAAAGTCCGAGCTAGAAATTTTCGATCAGGCGACCTCATCCTCCGAAAAGCCTCAATCACAAGAAAACACCTCAATGAGGGCAAATTGGCCCCCAACTGGGAGGGCCCATACAGAGTAGGCGAATCCCTTGGAAAAAGGGTGTACAAGCTCCTAACTATGGAAGGGATTCCAATTCCCTGAACTTGGAATGTAAGTAATATCCGAATATATGAAGAGTAACATTTCCTTTTGAAATATATACCAATCTAAATCAATGTTTGTAAACTCCATCGCGAGTACAAGCCGATCTCAATCAAAGTTTGTAAGCTCAATCGCGAGTACAAACCGATCTCAATCAAAGTTTGTAAACTTCATCGCAAGTACAAACCAATCTCAATCAACGTTTGTAAACTTCATCGCGAGTACAAACCGATCTCAATCAAAGTTTGTAAACTCCATCGCGAGTACAAACTGATCTCAATCAAAGTTTGTAAACTCCGTCGCGAGTACAAACCAATCTCAATCAAAATCTTATAAATTCTCACAAGTGTAAACTAATCTAAACAAACGAGTAAGTCGATCAAACAAAAAACATTCGCGAAAAAATGAAATATTTATTCATTCTTAAAATTTATTACTCGTTCAGTAGACATGATTTATTTAAAACTTAGTGTCTACATTGCAATGTTCTCTGGGTTAAATTTTGGGAAATTATATCTCAAAATATCCGATCTTATTCTTTCAACAATACGAAATTCAGAGGTAAAGGTCAAAAAGACATTGTTCTCATTCATATTCAAAATTTATACATAAGCAAAATCCAAAATATTTCCTAACAAAAACCTATATTTACACTAAGATCCCCCCTCCGTTCTGGATAAAGTCTTTTCCTCGCCATCGGAAGGGGTATCATAATCCTCCAGCGATACCTCAAGCTTTAGAGCTGCATCATCACCTCCATCATCTTCTTCGCCCTCACTCTCATCAACCAACTGGCCATCCTTGATTTTCTTAAAGTAAGCCATCTGGTTTTCTTTAAGGTCGGAAAATTGTAGTTTTGCTTGGCTAGTGGCATGATCGAACCCTTCCTTGAAGGCAGCAGCATAATTCTGCCTTATCCTCAGCTTGGCACGCTCACTTTGCCTTTGTTTTGACCGGCGAGCATGGTCAAGCCGGCGAACCATCTTGTTCCGTAGCTCGCCCTGCTGTCTTTGTACTTCTTTGGCAACGGAGAGGGTGCGTTCGATTTCTTTGGTACCGACTTCATGCCACTCTTCCAGCTCTTGTATGTCAAGACGGAGCTGTCTGTTCTCCGCCTCGACCTTGTCCGGGGCTTCAAGGGCCGGAGCTAATTGTTGAATCTCAAGATTCTCCTTCTCCTCCCTTAAGAGCCAGATCTCATCCTTTACTTTCTTCAGAGCATCTAAAGCCGAATCCTTCTCGACTCGGAGCATTTGTTCTTCATCCTGTAACTTTTGAAGAGCGGCAAGATCCCCCATCCGTTTCTGCACACCTCGGATCGCAACAAGGTCTCGGGTGGCGTTGGCAAGCAAGTACTTAAGCAGCTGATCCGCCGACGACCGGCTCACCCTGTCAACATCGGCCGCCGAGAGGATGGAGTCAACCCTATCCTGAATAGGAAATCGGGTGTTCCAGAGTGAATGACTCGCATGGGAAAGATTACCAGTGGCCAGCTCGGCAGTAAAAAGGTCTAGGGGTTTGACCTCGATTGAAGTTTCTTGTCGAGGTCGGCTAAAAGAAGTGCCCGTTCGAGCATGCTCGGAGTGCGAGGGTTTGTGCTTTTTAGATCCACGTTCTCCCCGATCCCTTCTCCTAAGATCGGCCAATGGATCCTCTTCTACAGGATGCTTCCCCCGAGCCCTGTCAACCGGCACCACCGAAACCGGCTTTGCAGCTATAATCCAAGAGGGCTCAGCTGCGCAGGCGGCGGTTTCCTCCACATCCCTGATGACCAGTCCACCTCTCGGCACCGCCCCTCCAAACTTGGCCAGCTTGGATAATCTCACCATCTCGTCCTTGCTGATTCTCTTGTCTGCATGCATAAAAGCCAAAAACCAGTTAGTCATATTACCAATTCTTCTAAAAACAAAAACTACAAGCGGCCAGATACCGACCAATTAAATATTTTGCTTTCAGCTTGACTTGGTCGGATTTGCTGTACGTAAGCTCGGAAATAATCCTTATAATACGACGAGCTTCTGGATCATATTCATCCATAGAGTGCGCTCGCCCTTTGTTCACATACTGAACCCACCTCAAGGGAAAACGGGGTTTCCCATACTCGTCCAAAAAGAAGGCCTTATTCGGTCTGGGTACCCCATCCCAGATCGGAATTGTTACTCGGAAGAATTGATCCTTCCATCCCTTAGCCGACTCCTTGAAAAGCTTCATTAAGCACAATCGAGGATGACTCGCTACATATATAAAATCCTGGTCTGAATCTTTAACATCTTTTAAAGTAAAAAAAATGGAAAAAGACGTCCACTCGGGCGTCTACTGACAACAAAACACACATATTCTGAAAAGCTCGGAGAAAACCCCACCCATTCGAATGAAGCTGGGAGGGAACTGCATTTATTTTTTGAAAAAAACTACCTCGAACTCAATTAAGGGGAGCTCGGCTCTAGCCCTATCCATATATGCTAAGTTAAAAACAAAGAAATCGTTGTGAGGACAGCTCTCACAGACAGGAGAATCTCGAGGAGATGCCTCCAGATCGAAATGGTGGCAGTTCCAGTCTATCTCGAGAAAATTATCTTTCAGATTTTTTATATCTCTAGACCGAATGGAAGACCTAGTAGTTCTAATAGACGATTGAATAAAGAAAGGCACAGAAACCTGAGAAGAGGAAGAAACCCCGGCATTGTTCCCCCGAGAGCACCCAAGAATGTCTTGGGGAGTTTTATCAGAAGATCCCATATCTTCAAGAAATAAACTCGCCAAGAAAGATCTAGTAAAGAATAGGCAGAGAGGTCTACATGTTTTAACAAATTCTGAGCTTCGGTTTGCTGAAGAGAGTCCCTAAAAGTTCTCTAGTTTTCTCCGACCTAGCCAAAATTTTCAAACGTCCATTTCAAAACTTGGGCGAAATCAGAAACTTCCCTATTTATACCATAAGGGATTTTTCATCCACCCGTCCAATATCATCTGGATCCTACGGCCAGGGAATCGCCATTGTTAACTCGGGAAGTACAAACGTCACATCTGCAGCAGCCTTTTTTCACCTCGAGACACGCAATTTCCAGTAGCATCATTGCCCTCAAACCTACTACCGGTAAAAGTCAAACACGTGGCAAGCTAGAAGAAAATGAAAAGTCATCAGAAAGAAGTCATTTTTATACCGACCTATAACTCGGAGATCGTGGTCCCGAAATCCGAGCTCTCAAGGGGCAAGTGTAATGGACCATCCCAAAAGCCCAAAAATAGGACAAAGGCCCAACATTCCAGAGGCCCATTTAATTATTAAAGGTGCTGGGCGACCTGATAGCCCATTGTGTGACCCGCCAGCTCGCCCTGGGCAAATCGCCAGAAAACCCGAATTTTTCCTATAAATAGCCCCTGCTATCAAAGGTGAAGGGATCCCGAAAAACTTGCTTGATCTACACTATCAGATCGGAACGAACTAACTTAATCTTCAGAGACCGGAAATAAGAGTCCGGCCCACCTTTTTTCTATTTCAGGGAACCTCGGTCTTCGCCGAATCCAAAGCACACCGACCTCGAGCGCCACCGACCTCGGCATTAAACCACCTCGGGATTTGACAACCTCGGAGATCTCCCAAATCGTCAAGTATCCTCGCCATCTCTAAAGCTACGCGTGACATAACTCGACCTGCAACTCAGGTATCGTCACATACTTTGAGAAACATAATATGTGGAACGTCTCATATATCTAACGAAAAATAACAAAGAAGAAATAGAGAGAGCAAATACATATTAAAAGAATAATAGTTACCTTAATCATATTTCATTGGTCTGATAAAATGATGTGGCTTCTATTACTGGCTGCAAACTAACTATACATCCATTAAATTGCTCTTCCACGGAGTAGCTGAGGATCTGTATATTGTATTATGCAGAATCTTTTATAGAGTTAAATATTATTTTTGTTCTTAAATTATTTTTTAAATGTTATTTTAGTTTTTAATTTATTTTTAGTGTTATTTTAATTCTCNTTTGCCTGCTAAATTAATCCTTGAAGTGATTATTTTTTGTGCTACAGATGATTCATTTAGTGAATAAGCTGATTATTTGAAAATTAGAATAACACAAAAAATAAATTAAGAACTATAGAGTGACATTTGAAAAATAATTCAAAGAGAAAAAAAATATTTTACTCTTCTTTATAATTATTTTTCTTCTTTTGCACAGCAAAATAAGCTGAAAAAAGAAAAAGTATGAGATATGAAGAGTCTCTTGTGTCAATGGGATAATATTATGAATTAATTTAAATTAAGATTCAGCAAAAATACATACATAATTCTTCCTCTTCTGTTATACAAAATTTGAGAATAAGAGCCAACAGTGATTGTTTTAGTTTGGTTATGCTGATAGTTGTTCGTCACCAAATTCCTTGATAGATTGAACAATTTTTCCCGAAATAATTCCTTGTTAGATTTCCATCCAATACTCCCAATTCAAGCCCTACAGCGGAAGAATCTAGCTCAGACCAAAAAAAAAAAAAGACAAATTAATGTGAGGGTTGCACACTTGCAAATGTATATAAATTGAAGAAATAAAGAACAAACATGAAGCACACATTAGTTGTCTTACTGGTTGTTGGTTGTTTGAAAATTGCATCCATTGAATTGCTATTCCTTTAGAGCTTGCCACAACAACCTAAGAAGGACTGCAATAGCATACCAATTGCTATTCAATGAACAAATAATGACATTGTCAGAAAATGATCATATAAATGTGTTGGTAATATAGAAGTACCTTAAAAGCCATAGGAATCGTCGTTGTTCTACTTAGAAATTGTGGAGTGTAGCTTATGTCATCAAAGTATGTCCTATCAGTATGCTGGGTGTGTGAGAAACTGAAGTTCAATATTTTTATTGATTTCAATATTCTCTCATTTCTTTGCAAAACATTTAGTTGCTTGACTTGGACTTGGAGCAATGCATAACGCGTTCGGGCAATTTGCTTGCCCTCTTATTTCCTTAGCACTGCTGGAAGATTCCTGTATAAAAGTTATATACACATCACGAATAGATTAATGGCATTGACAATGACAAAGAATGGACGTAAATCATTATCTAAACGGTTGCTGTGTAAGACATGCATTTTCTTTTATTTTTTGTCATTTAATTCTTCACCATTTTATTGTGTCATTTTTCAAAACAAATGGTTTTAATAAAACAAACAAGTCTGTTTAATGTGTCATACAGGAAACTGGTTTCAGCAAAAATATCAACACAGATGTTCGTCTTCAATTTTGATGAGATGTCAGAGTTCTACCAGAAGAAACCAAAGCTAGAGTGCTTCTTTGCCAAATTTATTCCTTATAGAGTTGAATTTATGCTTCCAATGCAGGCCTAATAAGCAGAAAGTGTCCTGCATTATTGTATAATATGAAATTTGAGTCAAGAAGTGAAGGAGTAAAAAATCAATAACAAGGGAAGGAATAAGTGAATATTAATATTCATATGTTCTAAAAATGATACTAACAAAGAACAGGGGAAGGTTATCAAGGTTTTCAGGCAGTGATTTTAGATAGCTCAAATTACTAAGGGAAATACATGCATTGACAAACTCAAAGTGACCCAGCAAAAGAACCCACCAGGCATAGATATACATACTTTGAGAAACATAATATGTGGAACTTCTCTTATATCTAACTAAAAATAACAAAGAAGAAATAGAGAGAGCAAATACATATTAAAAAGAATAATAGTTACCTTAGTTATATTTCATTGGCCTGATACATCCATTGAATTGCTCTTCCACGGAGTAGCAGGCCTAAGAAACTGTATATTGTATTATGCAACGGCAAAATAAGCAGAAAAAAGAGCAAGTGCGAGATATGAAGAGGTTCTTGTGTCAATGGAATATATAATATTATCATCCTATGTAGTGAATCAGTTAAACTAAGATTCAGCAAAAATACGTACATAATTCTTCCCCTTCTATTTTACAAAATTTGACAAATACAGCCAGCAGTGGTTCTTTTAACTCGGTTGTGCTGATAGTTGTTCGTCACCAAATTCCTTGATAGATATAAATTCAAGAAATAAAAGAACAAAAATCAAGCACTTATTAGTTGTCTTACTGGTTGATTGAAAATTGCATCCATTGAATTGATATTCCTTTAGAGCTTGCCACAACAACCCAAGCAAGACTACAATGGCAAACCAATTGCTATTCTATAAACAAATGATGACATTGTCAGAAAATGATCATACAAATGCATTGGTAATGTAGAATTAAGTACCTGAAAAGCCATAGGAATCGTTATTTGTCCTACTTAGAAATTGTGGAGGGTAGGTTATGTCATCAAAGTATCTCCTAGCAGTATGCTGGGGATGTAAGAAACTTTATGCCAATCTTGATCTTTCTCCCTTTAGCACCGAAGCTCAAGCAACACCTCATGTTTCTTGCATAAATCACTTGCAAAATTCAGTTGTTATAAGATGTGAAGAGTTCCACCGTAGACACCCAAAGTACAGTGTCTCTTTACCAAATTCCTTCCTTCTTGACAATGTTCAACTCCGCTTCCAATGCAGGCCTAATACACAAAAAGTGTCCTGTATCAAGTAGAACAAGAAATCAGAGTCAAAAGGGTTAAGAAAACTTCAACAACAGAGGTAATTCATTGATGAGCACTAAGCAGCATATCCCCCAAATACATATGTAGCAAATAATGTATTTAATTGTGCAAGCAGTGAACACATAAAAAGGGTTGTTAAAGAAGAAGATGTGTTCTCAAAATGACTAGAAGTTAATTTAGAACAAAAGTCAATAGTGGTGAGTGCATTAGTGAATATTAAAGGAACATATCTTCACAAGTCATATTACTGAAGAAAAGCAAAACATGTTCTGAAAATATATGTAATACAAAGGCTTAATTGCAATTTTGGTCCCCCTATTTTAATGAAGTAAACGATTCGGTCCCCCTTCTTTAAAAGTGAACTATTTCACCCTTCTATTTTAACAAAAGTTACATTTCTAGTCCCTTCGTCCATTAGCCGTCTAAAATTAAACAGAAGTGCTGACCTGGCATTTGAATCAGCTGATTTAAGTCATGTGACATGCACATGGCTTTTAAATTGCCAAAACTAACTTTATAAACAAAAAAAAAAAGAATGTTTGGTCATTTTTCCCAATTTAGAACCCTAAATCGCAAAAGGGGATGAAAGGGAACCTTAATTTCAAGGGAAAATCAACAATTTAATGTTTAAAATTGTAATTCTTTGCCAAACTTAAACTTCCGAAGTAAACCAACAAAGAAAATATATAAAATGTCAAATTTCAAATTTCAAATCCTTTGCCAAATACTCTGACAATTTCACATCAGATTTACAACTCCAAAATGCAGCAATTTTGGACCAGAATATTGTACCAAAACAACAACCCTAAACCAAAATACTAAAGTACCAATTTAGTAAATCCAAAATAATAATCTGGTTCCAAAACAAAAGTACAGTAAACCTAAAGTACCAATTAGATGTCTTTCTTTGTCTTCCCAATCATCCCACTCCTCTGTGAACTTCATTCTACTAAGTCAAATATTCTTTTTCCACCGAGTTTCATGAAGTCTGGTTGTGATGCACTTTCAGGTCTCTATTCTGTTGAATTCTTATGTCCATGTGATGGTAGGGGCTGTGAGCAGCTAGGTTTTTTAGGTTGCATCTTTGCTAGTCTTTGTTTGGTAGGAGCAAGCATGGTTTTTTTCCCATTTATTTTCCAATTGGGGTCCTCAAAGTTTATCCCCATCCCAACAAATTGCTTCTTCTTGAATTTCTAGAACACAAAGTAAAGGAAAAAGTATTGTTAAAGTTAATCAAATAATGTTAAAGACCAAATTTTAGATGTGCTGAGAAAATATACCTTGTTCCCTCCTTTAGGAATCTCTCTATCAGCTCTTGTTTTGCCCTTACAACTTCTAGCATTGTGGCCTAAATTGCCACATTTCCTGCATTTGACAGTGCGGCATTGCCTTCCAAGTTTGTTAGGATTTGTAGGCTCATCATTGGCTTTGTTTCTATTCACCTTTGGCCTACCAGGAGCTCTTCTTAGGAGAGGAGGAGCAATGGGTTCCTTGTCAACTCTTGGCCAAAGCTTAGGGCCATTAATTGGCTGAATGAAATTGGTATAACATTTAACAAAGGTCTCCCTTCTACAAGTAAGCAGAAAACAGAATTAGTCAATGGCTATATATATGAAATAAAAACATTGGTAGTGAATTAAGAAAATTACCTGTATGCTACATGGACATTATCATCGACTATATGCTCATTCCATAACATTGCTGCAATTGCATGACAACAAGGGATACCTGTGAGATCCCACCCTCTACATGAACATGTCTTCTCCTTTAAATTCACAACATATTTGTCTGGCAATTTTGAAACCTCATGTAATGCTCCTTCTGGATCACCAGCCCACTTAGAAAGCCAACCATCACTATCATCTTCTAATTTTTTTACAATTGATTTGATTTGTGGACACAAGAGTCCTACTGCTCTTTGGCCCCTTTCTCTTTGCTTGATAAACCTATCCATAAGGTATAGTCTTATCCCTTCAATCAACTAGATAATCGGCTTGTTTCTGTGCTCCAAAATAGCTCGGTTGAATGCTTCACACATATTGTTAACTTGAAGATCACACTTACTGAAGGTACTAAAATGAGAACGTGCCCAAACTTGTGGTCTGAATTTGCACATGTGAGAATGACACTTCTCTGATATTTTTTCCAATTCTGACATTTCTTTTTCCCATTCAATTATTGTTGTAGCCCTGGCTGTGATGAATAATTGTGCCTTCACATCATCATCATTTNAGTCCTACTGCTCTTTGGCCCCTTTCTCTTTGCTTGATAAACCTATCCATAAGGTATAGTCTTATCCCTTCAATCAACTAGATAATCGGCTTGTTTCTGTGCCCCAAAATAGCTCGGTTGAATGCTTCACACATATTGTTAACTTGAAGATCACACTTACTGAAGGTACTAAAATGAGAACGTGCCCAAACTTGTGGTCTGAATTTGCACATGTGAGAATGACACTTCTCTGATATTTTTTCCAATTCTGACATTTCTTTTTCCCATTCAATTATTGTTGTAGCCCTGGCTGTGATGAATAATTGTGCCTTCACATCATCATCATTTAGTCCCTTTCCACCCTTCACAAAATTGCCATAAATGTGCTTACAACAATTTCTGTGTTCAACTGACAGACCAAGTTTGTTGATGACATTTTTCAAACCCTACCACAAAAGAAGTTTGTTTATGTAATAATGAAAACAACTAAAATAACAAGAAAAAATTAGATTGATATTCATTTTAAGTAATTACCTTCTGCTGGTCCGAAATGAATGACCAATTCTTCTCAGTTCCAGTGCCCAAGTCAGATAATAACTTCTCTAAAAACCACTCCCAAGTCTCCTTCTCTTCTGCCTCTACCACTGCAAATGCTATAGGAAACATTTGATTGTTTCCATCTGAACCAATTGTTGACAACAAATGCCCACCATATGTTCTCCTTTCAAAAAGCAACCATCAAGTCCTATGAGAGGCTTACAGTATTGCGAAAAAGAGTCCTTACAAGCTTTAAAGCATACATAAAACCGCTCGAATACTGGATATTCTTTTTCAGCAACTCTATTCACCTTAATCCATACAGATGAACCTGGATTACTTCTCTTTAATTCCTCTGCATAACTCCATAAATTAGCATATTGTTGATCTGCAGCTCCTTCAACCATGTTTACAGCCATCCTCTTAGCTCTATAAGCCCTCCACTTAGATAATTTTAAGCTCCACCTTTCTTGAGCATCAGTCACAATTGTGGCAGTTTTCACATCAGGTTCTTTCCTCACCTTCTCCATAAATTTCTTGGAAAAATTCTTGTTGTTGCTTGCCTATTTGTTAAACTCTTTGCACAAGTGTGGTTGTCCACATATGTCTTCACTTGAAAACATTTACCACCAACCACTTGACTAATTCTCAAATAAAAAGGACATCCATCTTTGCATTGAACCACTAACCGTTTCTTGTCATTCTTCTTGAGTTTCACATCTTTCTGAAATGCTAGTGCATATTCCTTAACAGCTTCCTTAGCAAGCTTCATTGAACTGAATTGCATCCCAACTTGGAACTTAATTTTTCTCCCATCATTTGGCATCTTAAATTTTGGAAATCGTGGCCTTCTTATGCAGCTGTCATCATCTGATAGTGGTGGTGTGTCCAAAAAATCTGAGTCATAAGCCTCATCGTCATCCAAGTCCAGTTCTGTAATTTTCTCCTTTCCTTTTGGTAAATTTGATGGTTTTTTAGGAGTTTCTGCCTCTGTTTGAACGTGTTCTGCTGAAGTCCCTGTACTCTTTGGCAAAACACTAGTCCAATCCCAATACTCATTATACTCGGCATCATTAAAGTCAATACCTCCTAGACTGTCATCGTCACCATAATTCTTAGCACCTTCAGCCATTCCGTCATCTTTTTCATGCTCACCACCCTCAGCCATTCCCTCATCTTTTTCATGCTCACCACCTCACCCATTCCCTTATCTTCTTCATTACTAGAATCTTGTTCTAAACCCTCAACCACATTATCTAGCAAGAGTCTCACCTCAAATATAATTTCTGGTGTTTGAATCTCATGCTGAATATACAAGTCGATGACATCATGACCATTAACAACCTCCAGCAACGCATGCACATCAGAATCACATTCTAAGGGCCTTAAACCGTCATCAATTGACTTCCCTGGAACCCTAAACCACACCTTAACTCCTGACTTATACCCTAACTTTGCCAATTCTTTTTTGACCTCTATTGAAGACACCTCATCAAGATCAAATCTTGAAGTTTCAGTAACTTCTCCCCGTATATATTGGTTGCTGGGAACAGTCACAAACCTCCCACCATGGTGCATGGCAAATCTAAAATAATTTGTTGCATGGGGCCTAATATATATAAAAACACAGAACAAGAAAAATAGAAAAAAAAAATATTAGTATCCAACATCAACTATGCAATCATCTTTGTCAAGTGATAAACAGATAAAAAATGAGGGATCTATTAGTTTATGCTTGAATGATAATAAAAGGCAAACTTCTGAGGCAGAGCCCAAAAAGGATATCTATTGGTATCATTGTTGAAAAGTAGTCACCCTTGCGGTGCCATTCTATTGAAGTGTCCATCTCTAACAACATGACAAAATGATATAACCAAGATGCATCACATTCATTAATTAGAAAATTAACCAACTTAATTACAATTTTATGTTCAAAGGAAGGAAGAGATAATTATGGGTCTAAGAAAGAGGGGTAGTCATATGTTCCTCTTAATATTTAATCCCAATAAGAGTTTATGTGTAGAATTCACAAAAAACCAGCTCATATGTGATTCTTTTAGGGATTAGAGAAAAGCTGGCCATAAGAATATATGAGGTAATGCACAGTATCCAAGACTCTAAAGAGGAAAGTTTGAAATTAGAATTGGGCGTATCCAAGGAGTGCATACAAAACTACTATTCATGTAATTGCTTTCTTTTTTGAGAGTATAATCCCATTAGATGGTAGACCAGCCTAGCAACAGGAATCCTTCATCTTTTCTAAACTTCCTTACACTTCAATAGTCAAATTTTAAACTTTATAATTACTAATACTGATATGCAAAATTATAACCTCACAAATCAAATCAGCAAAATTATGGGTCTTTTATTCGATTAACCAATCAAAATAGCAAGATGTACAAGATGAAACTTGCTTGGTCAATACAAAAACACATACAGACTAAGGACATTATAAGGTGGGGACCACTTCAACAAAAATCCAACTTTTGTCAATGTTCGAAACACAGTCAAAATGGCATATTGAAGAACATGCTGACAAAAGCAACAACCAAGACAACAAGGGACCACTAAAGTACATCCACACTAAGGAAAATTCACTAAAGAACAAGAATAAGCTATATTTTAGTCCATCGCACATGCCCACAACCAAGACACCAGGGGACCACTTCAGTTACAATATATAAAGCAAACAACTAACATAAAACCCAAAAAAACAAAGGGAAATCGTTCCCTTACTTGCATATATAATGAGCTGGAACATCTTGCTCGAAGAAATTCCTCCAGTCCATCGCCCTTACAAGGATTCGTTGAAATTGCCCTTCCCTTGCTTGTTCGCACAAGCTCCTTCGAATGGGTTTCTTTGTTTCTTCCCTCCTTGCGATTTCACAACGAACTTTCGAACAAATCTCCCTCTGACTTAGCTTCTTCACTCAACTCCTTCAAAATTTCTCAACCTTCGTGCAATTGTAATTAGGGTTCTTCAATTGGGGAAAAGAAAGAGGGCAAACGTGCTTGTAATCTGAATGCCACTGAGGGTTAATTTGGGCAATTTAAAAGTCATGTGCAAGTCACATGACTTAAATCAGCTGATTCAAATGCCAGGTCAGCACTTCTGTTTAATTTTAGACGGCTAATGGATGGAGGGACTAGAAATGTAACTTTTGTTAAAATAGAAGAGTGAAATAATTCACTTTTAAAGAAGGGGGACCGAATCGTTTACTTCATTAAAATAGGGGGACCAAAATTGCAATTAAGCCTAATACAAATAGGTGGGTTTTGTTGTGTCATTATTCAAAATTTTCCAGTTTGTGCCTTCCTTTGTCTAACTGTCCTTTTCAAAATTTTCCATATTTTCAAGATTTATTTTCCCTTTGAAATAAAGTATTTAAGGTTTTGTTGAGTGCTCCTGTCAATGGTATGAAGACCCTTAAACCTGTTATTTATCTATAAACGCTGATGCTTGACTGCAGTTAGAGGTTTTTGATTGTATGTGCATCTACATTGAGGGTGAAAATCAATTTCATTTATCTTCATTTCATTTCGAGTCTCCTGTCTCCACAAGCAACGCAGAAAGAAATGCCTACGGATTACAACCTATTCAGGGATGGAGTTCTAACTTCTAATGGCTAATACAATGCTTAGAAAAATAACAGAATAAAAGGAGAAGTACAAGTTTGATGAGTACTTATCTTTTACAATGCTAAATAAAAAGTGCATTTCATTGAGTCAGAAACACAAATTCAGCACATATGTATGTCTGTGTATATATATATCCCCTTTCAATTTTACAAAATTTAGCAATTAAAGCCAACAGTGGATGTTTTACTGCACGAGAAGTTACATTCACAAAGTACTCAATTGTGATAAGCAGAAGTCAATGATTGAGCATATCAACCTGTAGGAGAGCATTTCCAAACTAAATTCCTTGATAGATTTCAATCCTATGCTTCCAGTTCAGACCCAAAAAGCAGAAGTGGCCTAGCTTAGAAAAAAAATCAGCAGAAATGAGTGATACACGCACACGAGTGATGAAAAAAAAAAAAAAAAAAAAGAAGTAGAAGAAATAGAGAACAAAAGTAAAGGAATATTACTTACCATATTGATTGTAAATCATGCTATTACTGAATGCTAATCCTTGAGGGAGCTTCCCACTTACATGTTTCAGGCATTTCCATCTATATTTTCAGTGGCCCCTTAAGCCACTGCTCCAATGTTAAGGATGTAATCCCACCCCATTTCGATGAACAAATGTTGCCTTTATCAGAAAATGAGCGTATGTTAGATAAAGCACAGAAAATTTATATGTTGATGTGTGTAATATTGAAGAATTACCTGTAAAGCGATAATAAAGTCTCAACTCAGAACGTTGTCAATCAGTATGCCACTGATATGAGAGATTTTGTGCCAGTCTTTTCCTTTCTCTTTTTGGCACCTTTGCTTAAGCAAAGGACAATCGCCTGTAATAGCTAATTCAGTAAGAGAGTTGGGTAAACCCTCTTCTGGCAAGCACTGGAGATTAGGGCAATCACGAAACCATATGGATTTTAGAGATTTGAGGTGTAAAAGGCCCCTGTAGTTAAGTGATTTCAGATTTGAACATTCCTCTAAAACCAGATTACCAAGATTGGGTGGCAGCAGTCTCTCCTCCGGGAAGGACTCCACATTTTCAAAATCATCACTAATTCTAAAGCATCTCAGAGAATGGAGATTCTGCAGACTCCACTCCTTCCGGGAAGCAATGAGTTTGGGGCAACCATTGATTAAAAACCACGTTAGACTTGAAGGCAAACCCCCCTGGGGAAGTGATTCCAGCTGTTCACAATTACTTAAGTCTAAATCTCTAAGAGATGGAAGGAGGGTATGCATGTTTTCTGGCAGTGACTTTAGACTAGTCAAACCCTCAAGGCACATGTATTCAAGTTTGGGAGCAGACAATCCTCCATCAGGGAATGAGACAAGTTTAGGACAATTTACAATCGTTACGTCATTGAGGGACATGATGTATCCCGCGGAGACTGGGAAGGCATCAAGATTTGGACAGTTATCCAAATATAGGCTTACAAGATTTGGGAACAAGTCTATAGAGAAAGATATGATTGAGTGGCAAAGAGTTATGCGTAGAGATCGAAGAGAGTTAAAGCAATGTATAGAGTTGGGAAATTTTTTTAGATTTGGGCAGAAAAAATCAGCAATCTCCAGCCTTTCAAGATTAGCATTAGTGACTACAAGTTGCTCCAGGAAGGACTGAACAGCACAATTTCCACATATATTGGCCAATTTCAAGTTGGATGACACATCTTCTGGCAAAATCTTTTCACATTTCTCTAACTTCAGCTCACCCAGGGCGACAGCTTTGGGAAGTGACGCCTCAAGCTCTTGGCAATCCTCAATCTCTAGTATTTTTAATGAAGGAAGGTGTCGAGGCAGGCCTTTTTTCAGCTTGGGACATTGGCTGATAGAAAGCTCTTGAAGACATGGGAATGGGAAACCTTTACCTTCATTGTCACCATCAAAACAGATCCATTCTTCCCATTCCATCATATTCTTAAATCTCAAAATTTCAAGGGACCTGAATGGAACATTTGACGAGATATTCCCATAAAACTCACTACCAATCACTTCCATTCCACCAAACCCAGAAATACACAACTCCTTGAGAGATGCCAGCTGCCCAAGTGGTGGCAAGAAAAAACAGTATTTACTATCCATGAGCTGAAGAGATACTAAATTAGACAAGTAATGAGGCCCAAACCAATCTGGAAATCTTGTGCCACCATATCCTCTTATAGTGAGACTTTTCAAGTTGCTATCAGGTTGGAGTGCATCCAAGACACACCTTTGAATTTCAGACTCATCATTCTCTTTACTCCATTCCAATGCTAATTCATCTAAATCCTTGTCTCTCATATTGGCCTCCACGGCATCCATTGGATCAGTGACATTCTGCAGATCAAAAATTGAAAGTCTTCCTCGAAGATTTTTGAGTTTCCCTAGCTCCTTGATATTAGACCCAGTATGCTTTCCCACAAAAAAGGAAGTCAGTGTCCGGAGATGTTTCAACCTTCCTAGGTGCAATGGCGTGTTCTTTATGTTAGTTCCATGGAAAACAAGATGATGCAGGTTGATGAGTTTGTGCAATTCTGAAGGCAGCTCAATCAAGGAATAACAGAGCTCTAATTTCAGTGTTTGCAAATTTATCAGTTCACAAATTGAATCAGGCAACTTCTGAATGTCAGTAGCAGAAAGGTCCAGATAACGAAGATGCTTTAGATTGCTTACATCACTAGGCAACTCAATGACACCCCAATATCCACACAAGGATAACACTCGCAAATACTTTAGTCTTGACGTCAGATCATGTGTTACCTTGCTGTATATATAGCGGAGCTTACTTGGAGGGTCTTTAAGGATAGAGATAAAACTGTGCAATTGGTCACACTTGTAAATAGGCTCTAACATTTTACAATAGGCACGCTGAGTGTCCAAGTATGAAAAGTGACGAGCCCTCTTGGGAATATCCTTCACCCAATCACCTTCAAGTCGTGAACAAAATTCTCCTGACACTGATTTTGCTAAATCATTTAGAAGGTCATGCATCACAAATTGGCAACCATCACCACCTGATTGTTGGAAAAATGACCTTGATTGTAAGTCATTGAGGAATTCATTACCCATTTCTTCTGCACATTTATCTCTTTCACCAGTAACAAGCAAACCTTCCGCCATCCACAATTGGATTAAGAGATCCTTGTTAATCTCATAATCTTTAGGAAATATACAACAATAAGCAAAACAACGCTTGAGATTAGAAGGGAGGTAATGGTAGCTTAATCTTAGAGCTGGGATAATATCACTCTCATTCTCTGATAAATGCCATATATCACTTTCAAAGATTTTAACCCATTCTTTGTGAGATAACTTTGTTTGCAAAAGACTTCCCAATGTTTTTATAGCTAAAGGTAATCCTTTGCACTTCTCAACAATTTTTCTACCTAGTGACTCAAGATTTGCATATGTAACAGNAATTTTTCTACCAAGTGACTCAAGATTTGCATATGTAACAGCATCCCTGTCACTGAAGGCATGTTTTGTAAATAACTTCCAACTGTCTTCTTCTTCTAATTGCTTTAAGTGATGTGTTTGTGTGCAGCGCATAACTGAGGCTACCTTTTCACTGCGTGTTGTTACAAGGATCTTACTTCCCAAAGCTCCATAGTTAAAGGGAACTTGCAAGGCCTCCCAACTAGTACTACTCTCATTCCAGACATCATCTAGAACAAGTAAAAATTTCTTCCCCATCAATCTCTCCTTCAATTCATGTTGGAGTATATTGAAGTCTTTAGATTCTTCAACAGAACAATGAAATGCTTGTAGAATTAGTTTTGTAACTCTAACAACATCAAAATCTTCTGACACACACACCCAAGCTTTGAGTTGAAATTGATCCTCCATTCGTTTGTCATTGTATAAAAGTTGGGCAAGGCTAGTCTTATCCATCCCACCCATGCCCACAATGCTAATTACGTGTGGTTGCTTGGTACATACATCATCAGACAGAAGAAAATTGATTAATTTTTCTTTATCACCATCTCGGCCATACATGCTAGATTCATCCACAAAGGATGTAGTTGGCAATCTTTTCTTCCCTCCAATTACAACCTCACTCCTAGCAATACAGCCCTCTTTCAATCCCAGCACATCCTTTTGCTTAGCTAGGTAATCTAGGTTGTCTAGCACTTCTTTGACCCTAGATTCAATTTCTTTGTCAAACAGATTAACAAAGGCAGTAAAGAAGCTCCTTACCTTGGTGCCAGTAGTTTGGATCTCAGCTTCCAGCTTATGTTTTTCTGCTTCTGTAGCAATCTCATCCAACAAGTCATCAGCTTTATAGACAGCATCTTTAAGCTCATCAAGCCACTGCTTCACATTTGGTTTTCTATATTGCATCTCCTCTGCATCCTCGAGGACTTGGTTGATAGAGATTAGAGTGATGTGTAGTTTCTTCAGCAAGCCATCCTCGAGTTTCCTTGACCGGAAATAGTTTGTTATATCATGAGAAGTCAATCTCTCAAAAGCCACTTGAAGGGTAACCGAGAGAAATGCTCCACCAATAAGCTCTGCAGCCATGATTAGAGTATGCAAGCAGAGGATTTTGATCAGAGCAAGGGAAGTGAATTCTGTAGGATGGGAATGCTTGGCTTGAAATTGATGAAAGGTTCACTGGGTTGGTTCTGCACAAATACCTTGAAACTTGTTTTTTAAACTTCTTGACTGAGTCCCACTTGACTAGGAGCAGTGTATATTATTAATGTGAGCAGACCTTAATTATTTGAGTCAACAGTGGTTGGCCAACTTGGCATATTTTAAGACTGTGTCACATCATATGAAGCCAGTGAGAAATTTCTGTATTCAAGCAACCTTTCTTTGATATTATGTATAGGAGACGTAGCTTGTGATTAATATAAGGTTTACTTGGTTCCTTGCAAATACATTGCAGCTTCAGTATTGAATGAACCACTATAGGTATACTATAGGGTGATTTGACTATTGGCTTTGTACGCTTAATTTTAAATTTTCCTAGTAGTGCAGAAAGATTCCTGCTTACATATGCAATACTCACTATCAATAAACTAATATTATTGATAATGACCAAAATATCATATATTTTATATATGAGCAGACATATACTTGTTTGAAAAATAGTTATGTTTCTTTAATTATTGAAACTTAGAATGGAATATTTGACAAATTATCTCCATAAAACTCACTACCAATAACCACTATTGCATCAAAATCAAAAATACAAAGCTTCTTAAAGAGAGGGAAGCTGCCTAAGTGATGACAAGCTCAAAATGTGTTTACTTCCTGTCAGCTCAAGAGATGCTAAATTAAACAAGTAATGAGGCCCTAACCAATCTGGAAATCTTGTGCCACCATAGCCTGTAATTGAGAGCTTTTTGAAGTTGCTATGAGGTTGGAGAGCATCCAATTTCTGGGTCCTCATTGTCTTTACTCCATCCCAACTCTAATTCATCTAAATTCATCTTATCTTTCATATTCGCTTCCACGGCATCCATAGAATCAATCACATTCTCAAGCTTTAATATTGATAGCCTTCCTTGAAGATGCTTCAATTTCCCTGATACTACATCCAGTAAGGTTGCTCACAAAAAAAGACGTCAGAGTTCAAAGATGATTTAGCCTTCCTATGTTTATTGACAGCTTCCTTATTCTAGTATAATAAAATTCAAGATGATGCAGATTGTTCAATTTGTGCAAATCTGAAGGCAACTCAGTTAAGCCCCAACACTCGTTCAATTTCAAGGCTTGCAAATTATGTATTGTACAAATTGAATCAAGTAATCTTTTAATGTAAGTAAGTGAAAGATCTAGAGAACGTAAGTGTTTTAAGTTGCTTATATCATCACCCAACTTAAAGAAATTTACATATCCAGATATAGACAACACTTGCAAATACTTAAATCTTGATTAGAAATCATGAATTAGGTACTTTGATGTTTATGTTCCTTCACTTGGACTTCGAGCAATGCATAACGCATTCGGGCTATTTGCTTGTCCTCTTATTTCCATAGCACTGTTGGAAGATTCCTAAAGATGTATACATCTTTTGAATAGATTAATGGTATTTGTTATGATAGAACGGAGCTTCAGTGTACGCTATTGTCTTACAAGTAATATAATAAAAGTGAGTTATCGTTCTCACAAGAATTAAAGCTATTAATTACCAAAATTTGGTTAATTCCAATTTTATCTAATCAATTAATTAAGAAAAAATTACAAAAATAAACTTAAATAAATTAAAAGTAAGCAAAAGCAGATAAAATCAAGAATTAATATTAAGAGAAAATCTAGGGTTTTCAATTTTACCATAACTAATCTCGGTTTTCATTATTTATTTAATTAATCTAGATTTATCTTTCTAATTGTTAATTAAGATTCTCTAACTTATTCATTAGCCTCTCACAAGATCTAATGAAAATATTCTCAAGTTATAAACCCACTATATTCTTATGTGAATTTCGAATACCTAGAAAATTCATTCAATTGTTTAAATCTCTTTAATTGACTACACATGTCATGGAGGTATATTCATATCTTACATGTAACCTATGATATTTATTCCAATGAACTAAACACACAAATCTCATTTCGGTCTCATTGTAATTAACCTATCAATTAATTGGTGATTAAGCAATTAGAAGCATGAAGAACAGAGATAAGCACTCAATTAGAAAAGAAAAAATCATAAATTAATTCTAAAAGAAATTACAATCATTCATAATTAAGCTACATCGTAGCCCTAGAAAGAAATTAGCAATGTTTTAAAAACCGGACCGGACCGGGCGGTCCGACCGGTCCAACCGGTGCCCGTTTGGAAATCCGGTCCGATTCATACCCCTAAACCGTTGTAGCGGTTAAACCGCCAAAACCGGTGTGAACCGGTGAACCGGTCCGGTTTTAGAAAACCGGACGGCTTGCAAAATTGCTAACTTGGAAGCGAAATTGCTCTTGGGTGAATTCGATCCCCTCCCCTTTTCTTCAAATGTGGCATTCTTTACCACCAGGACATATCAATTCTTGAGTATAATATCACATATAAATATATTTATTAATAAACTAGTTAAGAAATTAATTTTTTTCCTATCCAAATCATTGGGACAACTCAAGACTTGTATTTATTATTACACAAAAATTATTTATTAACTATTTAATAGATTTATTTAATATTAAATNTTTTAGACTTAAATAATAACACAAAAATATATTATTTATTAATAAAAATTAAAAAAAAAACACAAAATATTAAGCTAAAATTATCTTGGGTATAAAATCCACTCCACAATATTGACAATGACCAAGGATGGGCATAAATCATTATCTAAACGAATGCTGTGTAAGACATGCATTTTCTTTTATTTTTTTGTCATTGAATTCTTCACCATTTGATTGTGTCTTTTTCAAAGCAAATGGTTTTAATATAACAAACAAATCTGTTTAATGTGTCATACAGGAAACTGGTTTCGGCAAAAAATATCTACACAGATGTTCATCTTCAATTTTGATGAGATGTCAGAGGTGTACCAGAAGAAACAAAGGTAGAGTGCGTCTTTGCCAAATTTCTTCCCTATAGAGTTGAATCTATGCTTCCAATGCAGGCCTAATAAAGCAGAAAGTGTCCTACATTATCGTACAATATGAAATTTGAGTCAAAAAGTGAAGGAGCAAAAAATCAATAACAAGGGAAAGAATAAGTGAATATTAATATTCATATGTTCTAAAAATGAGACTAGCAAAGAACAGGGGAAGGTTATCCAGGTTTTCAGGCAGTGATTTTAGATTGCTCAAATTATTAAGGGAAATACATGCATTGACAAACTCAAAGTGACCCAGCAAAAGAACACACCAGGCACGGATATATATATATATTCTTTGAGAAACATAATATGTTGAACTTCTCATATATCTAACTAAAAATAACAAAGAAGAAATAGAGGGAGCAACTACATATTAAAAAGAATAATACTTACCTTAGCTATACATCCATTAAATTGCTCTTTCACGGAGTAGCAGGCCTGAGAAACTGTATATTGTATTATGCAACAGAAAAATAAGCAGAAAAAAGAGCAAGTGTGAGATATGAAGAGGTTCTTGTGTCAATGGGATAATATTATCATTCTATATAGTGAATCTGTTAAACTAAGATTCACCAAAAATACGTACATAATTCTTCCTCTTCTATTTTACAAAATTTGACAAATACAGCCAGCAGTGGTTCTTTTAACTTGGTTGTGCTGATAGTTGTTCGTCACCAAATTCCATGATAGATATAAATTCAAGAAATAAGGATTAGTTGTCTTACTGGTTGATTGAAAATTGCATCCATTGAATTGATATTCCTTTAAAGCTTGCCACAACAACCCAAGCAAGACTACAATGGCAAACCAATTGCTATTCTGTGAACAAATGATGACATTGTCAGAAAATGATCATACAAATGTATTGGTAATGTAGAATTAAGTACCTGAAAAGCCATAAGAATCGTTGTTTGTCCTACTTAGAAATTGTGGAGGGTAGCTTATGTCATCAAAGTATCTCCTAGCAGTATGCTGGGGATGTAAGAAACTTTCTGCCAATCTTGATCGTTCTCCCTTTGGCACCGAAGCTCAAGCAACACTTGATGTTTCTTGCATAAATCACTTTCAAAATTCAGTTGTTATAAGATGTGAAGAGTCCCACCATAGACACCCAAAGTACNTAGACACCCAAAGTACAGTGTCTCTTTACCAAATTCCTTCCTTCTTAACAGTGTTCAACTCCGCTTCCAATGCAGGCCTAATACACAAAAAGTGTCCTGTATCAAGTAGAACAAGAAATCAGAGTCAAAAGGGTTAAGAAAGCTTCAACAACAGAGGTAATTCATTGATGAACACTAAGTAGCATATCCCCCAAATACATATGTAGCAAATAATGTATTTAATTGTGCAAGCAGTGAACACATAAAAAGGGTTGTTAATGAAGAAGATTTGTTCTCAAAATGACTAGAAGTTAATTTAGAACAAAAGTCAATAGTGGTGAGTGCATTAGTGAATATTAAAGGAACATATCTTCACAAGTCATATTACTGAAGAAANCATATCTTCACAAGTCATATTACTGAAGAAAAGCAAAACATGTTCTGAAAATATAAGTAATACAAATAGGTGGGTTCTGTTGTGTCATTATTCAAAATTTTCCAGTTTGTGCCTTCCTTTGTC